>CM046849.1:28357820-28665320 GCA_025618425.1 Heliocidaris tuberculata
CATGTTATAATAATAATAATACATAACATTTATATTGCGCTTAATACAATGTTTCTAAGCGCCGAAGTAGTATTATTACCCTGGCTTTAGCCCAGCTGCCCTGTAAGGCGCTGAAAGCATTCAAGGAATAAATTCCTACCAGGTACCCATTTACTACACCTGGGTGGAGAGTGACAAATGTAAATTAATGTCTTGCCAAAGGACATTAGTGCCGCGGCGGGACTCGAACCGTTATGCATCCACAGCCTTTCTATGAGTAAGAACCATGGGAACAAGGCAAGATCGAATTGCTCCTCAAAAAGTGCCGGAATCCTGGATGTGAAGCATAAGGTTGTGGATCGTCCACAGGTCACAGGGCCGACATAAAATAAATATAACTACTGGGCCATTCGTAATTCAGCGCTAAAACAATTGTAATTTAGTCTTCATCAAAACGAAAAAGAATTTTCTTTAAAACTCATACAAGATTTGGATGAAGAATAAATACTCGCATGTTGTACATACTTTTTGTAACTTTTTGTAAAGAAATACCACTTAACCCGAATAAATATGCCATAGGGAGATTTGTTTGTTTGTTTGTTTTTGTTATTCGAGTTGAATATATTGTGACAACTATTCCTTAATGATTAATTATAAACACAGCTAGCGCCAATGGATGTCAACGGGCTGCTTCTGCTAGTATATACATATATATATATATATATATATATATATATATATATATATATATATATATATATATATATATATATTCTGATTTAACATGTACATTTCAATTTTTACTGTTGTAAATTTTATGGAAATTAAAAACAAACAACAAAACAAACAAACGTGTCCAAGATTTCTTAGGCACCCAAAATCATTTTATTAAACAAATATTCATCAAAAATTGTATCGCCTAATCCTGCTTGTCATTATCCCCCGGGTTGTTACACGATAATTTTTTAATTAAAAAAATAAATAACTTTGACTAATCAAATTTACCCCTTACTGAGGTTTCCGACTGAAAGCAATACTGTAAAAATAACTATTTTGCCACAACTTATAACATGATATGAATCGTTTAAATCAATTTATCCTATATTTTAAAGATGACGCTATAAGTCTTTGGTCTTCTGACACGTTCTTCGGTAGCAAAAGATCCGAAATGCGTGAAATTAAAAAAAAAAAATACTTACTTTGAATGAAGGTAAGGAGAATCATTGTGCACTTTGAACGATCAAATTCCTGTTTGTGCCTCTTTTATCCAAATTTAAATTGTCATATAAATCTACTTCGCACGTTTCAATCTGTCACGAAGTGTGCAGCTAACGGCAAGTTCTAAATTAAAGAATGTGTCACAGTGAAGCGCATGTTCTTTGTAAGTTCTCAAATTCTTGTTTTCTAAAAAAATTTCCCAACTTTTAATTCATCTCCATGATTAGTGCCTGGAAACCAGATTCGCACCAAAACATCCTTGCAAAAGGCTTAATATTTTTTTTTTTTCATAAATATTTTTCAAAGTTGTAACAGTTTAGTGTTTGCTTCTTGCAACTCTATTTTGTGTCTCTATCTTTTGTTCCCCACATTTTTTTTTTCTTTCTTTCTTTCTTTTTTTTTTTTGGGGGGGGGGGGGGACAAGTTTGATTCATTACTGTAAATAGATTTGTGGTTCAATGACAAGAATCCCAGTCCTGGGCTCGGTAACACAAAGGTTTACAAATCAAATGCAAATTTGAAACAACGCTTCTGATTGTTTGATGGATAGCCTTTGGAACAATATGTGCATGCAACGATGATCTTGATTGGTCATTGCCATTTTATGCCCTGGTTACAGAAAGTGAGAAAAAGCGGGAACAGGAATACTCTTTACATAGCACCTCCTTGGCTCCTGGTCCTGTTTAAAAGTGTTTCGCAAGTCACTATAATGTGGCTAAATCTCGAATGCCACGGGAATAGCTATAGCAATCGTTCTGAACACATTTTGAGTGCATTTCGAGTGATTAGAATTAAAAAAATCTTTAGATATTGTAAATTTGAAAATGTTCGACGGTTTATTTTATCTGACTGCTATAAGAAAGCACGTGTATGCTTGTAAGTAAGCACTTCGGTATGCTTGCAGAAATTGCCACGGCGTACAGGAAATGCTTGTTTACGCTAAATAATGTGAATTGTTATATTATTGCTGTCATGAAAGTGACGCTGCCATCCAATACTATTTCTGTGAATGCGAATTCGATTACTGCGACACAATAATTTTCATGATATACTCATATTGCTGTATCATGCCTTGCTCGTTCCCACAATTTTTAAAGACTATTGTAAATCTTATTACTCTTTGGAGCTTATAACTCACAAGCGTATAGCTTTCTCCTTAGGCTCCTCAATATTTCACTTTTATTCTAGCCTAGTCTTTTCGATTAATACTGCATGCAAACGTATAGATATGAGATACTCACCTCCTTTTATTTTCTCTGACAATATATTTCATGTTCGTTTGTACCATTTATATTGTTTGTACCAGTACCACTTATACTGTAAAAGCACTGTAAATGTGAAATATGAAACAATAAACTAAAACTGAAACAAGGGGACCAACGCGATGGGTTTAAATCCTCTCTGAGGGACTTAGTAAAAATGATTAATGCCTTACCAAATAGCACAGGCGCATAAACATGGTTACGAACGGGGTTCCTTCAAGTTTGATACGAGACCACTGCTCCACCACTGAGCCCCCGCGCCTCTTCTAATTTCATTATATCGCCGAACAGTATCCGTAATTTCGAAACAATTTCGTATTTCGAATTTTTCTTGGAATGCATTTTAGTTCCCAATATATCAGGGATGTAGCAAAGCCCAAAAGGGACGGTATCCATGATATGACTCGTCCTGTAATTTGTGAAGGAATTATGAAATTTGGCGTTTCGTCGTAGAATAATTAATCCGGCTTAAATTTGACGACTCAACTGTAGGATTTTTAAACTTGAACTTGACGTTTATGATTTTCTTAGAATCCATGTGGACAATATAGAATACTCGAAGTGGAGACGGAGAATTCATGTTTTAAGTACATATGTATATTCAAAAGCTCAATTCGAATAAAATACCGGACAATTAAGGTAACGTTTATATGTCAACCCAACTTTTTGTTGCGAGCCACAGCTGCTGAAATCCAATCTTTCTCTCTCTCTCTTTTTTTTTTTTTTTTTTTTTTGTGTTTGTTTGTTACACTAGGGACTCGTTCTTTGTTTAGAATTATCCGATTGAAATCTCGAGAATCCATATCCCTCGATCCGCATCCAAAGCCCGCCATCGAGTGACATGGCGATGTCTAAACACGAAGTGATGTTTAAAGGGAATGGGAGGGTGGAGAATAGGGAAGGAAGGGGGCTGGAGGGATGGGGATCACATGCATCTACTGTGATACTGGAGTACGTCAAATGTCATGCACCAATTTTGTAAACATGTATAACAAAATACGAATGAGAAAAGTTGTTGATTGTGGTTCCCTTTTCTGTTTAGTGGTAGTGCTATGCTTTTGGAACCGAAAAGTGTCTGGGTTCGAAACCAAGTCGGAAGGCAAAATTGCCCTTTGGCGTTAAAGGCATTTAAACTCAATCGTCAAGTCCTTCCGATACGATTTATAAGAATGAAATGGAGCATCGGATTGTCCATCCAGTCTTGTTTATCCGAGCTTTCTGGATTTTTCCTATTATATAACTCTCTAGGATAGGACTTAAAAGAGAAACTCTCTATGAGAAGACACCATACCCACGCATTCAGCCCCCCCCCCCAAATCTCTCTAGATTTGTCTGAACCATCGTAGACCAAATCCTATATCAACGTGTTTCAATTTCCTCAGCTGTTCAAGTTCAGTTCAGTTCGGTTCATTTATCTATTTCATTTCTTAAAAAGTACAACAATTTTTCTTGACAAACAAATTTACATTCACAAAACAACAACAACAAAAATAAATCAGTTAGTGTATCAGTTAGTTAATAATATGCGTTGCATTATAAGAACATGCAATAAGAGAACTTAAAATTATAATAAAGCCTGAATTGGCCTTGTGACACAAGTCCCCTTTTTGTAACTGTGGTTACTTACCATAAACTAATCACAAGGAGGGATCTGACGAACCCATCCACACCCCTAAACCTTTCCCCGATAATTCTCGCTATGCTTTCTCTGAATCACCCCAGGCCCAATCCGCTATTACCGCGTTTTCTGAGATGCCGAAGATTTGTATTCATCTCCAGGACGGACATGGCTACAACGCGCCTAGGGAAATCACCCAAAAGTCATATTTTGCGATGAAAGCCCACATAAAGTAAATTGGATTCCCTTTTATTCCATTTCATACCAAAATCGAGATCGAACCTTTCCCTGTATTCATGATCTGTTAGAAGTTAAGCGGAGGCAGATATGTTTGTTTCATAGGTCTCATCGGTCGCATTCTTGTGAGTTTTCCAGTGAAAACGAATCACAGCTAAAAGCATTATGAAAACGTTATGTATACATTTTTTTTTAATATACATCCTCTCACTACGTTCGTGAGTATTGAACTGATTGCTTCTATGAAAGAAAATGGATGTGGGACGGAGAAAGTAATGTTTAGTCGCGATTAAAGTGATAAAAAGTGACTATAAGTTTATTTAAAAAAAAAAAGTTGTAATTTCATGGCAGAAAAATATAAAGTTTCGATTTTTTTTTAAATTTCCTTTCCAGTTTAACCATTCAGAGTTTGTGATGAACTATAATTGGTAATATTGCATTACCTCTGATTATTACGTCAGTTCTTTTTAAATAAAAGTCCTCCAGTGAAAAGGGATAAGATCATATTTTTTGTCCTCACCTCCGCCTCCCCCCCCCCCCTCTCTCTCTCTCTCTCCCTCCCTTTCTTTGTTTTGTTTTTATTTTGATTTTAATAGCAAAATATTAAAACAATCAAAATTTAAGCAGTCATCTAAAATAAGTGGCAGGACGATTTTATCCTACACCCCTTGTCAGTTCTTCATTTATGTTTTCTTACGAAACGCCGGTAATTATCTTTACAGGGCCATTCTCAGTCACGACTTGTGTTACCAAAATCCTTAAAAAACAGTTATTTAAACCTAATCTTTCAGTATTTGTCTTGTAGTAGAAGTCTCTCATTTTGGATATTTGAAAAATAATCTTACCCCCAACAGATGGAGGTTAATTATTTCAAACGAGAGTACATCTTTTTTTTTTCAAAGGTCAAAATTAGGTCAGTCACACGTGTGTGACCTCGCACGACAGAGGGTCTTACTTGTTGGTATTTAAACCTACTTTTCTCGTATTCCCCTTGGAGTGCAAGTTTCCACTTTTCATTGATGTGTGGTGAGATTGCTCTGAACATCTTGAAATCAATTATCCATAAATTAGTGAACATTCTTTCTTTTAGAGGTGAAAATTAGGTCGGTCATGTGTGTGACCACTCAAAAAAGGTCGTTTTAAAATGTCTCTGTAAAAAGAGTGAGGTTGGGAAATTACTTTTTCTTGTCAAAGGAAGGGAAATGTAAGAAACTGGTGATATAAAAATATCAATAAAATGTAATCTGATTTTCCGGCAATGAGGCAAAATTCGATTGTCACGTGTGTGACCGTTAGTTTCAATTTTACAAACAACAGCCCTACAGTGGATTTCAAATAAACAGGTTTTTTTTTTAAGTTCCCTGTAATTATGGGTTTAAACAAAATTTATAACAATCATATTGTTTTCGTGTTAGCTTGACAATCGCTAGTAATGTGCATGCATGGGCTGTAATTCTTATTGATTATAGTTACAAAGAATAATTTACAATTGTCATGTATTTCCCCAGTCTTATCACTGTGTTCGTCTTTGCGCGCATGTTCTTTATAGGATTTCGCGTTTCCGTAGCCTTGGTCCTAATAGCCCCAACAGACCTGAATATTCCTATTGTACATGTACTACACAAATTAACAATTCCTAATAACTCTAGAGTGGATTTTCACAACAAAGAAAAAAAAAAGAAAGAAAGAAAACAAAACAAAACTGTCCAGGCAAAGCACTCGAGATTACCTTTAATACGTGGGGATCAATTGCCCATGGATATTTATGCATTTTATTATGTTTCTATGCGAAGACAACTAGGCACAAGAGAACGACTCGTGCCTACAGGAAGATGGTGACTATTGGATTTCCCGACTGACACGTGGATAAAGAAGCGCTTCCGTTCACCTTCTTTGCCAAACATACAAGCAATATAAAGCGGATCAGGCAATACATCTGATCTTAAAATGAAAATGTAAATCCTTATTTGATGTGTAATGGAGTAGGAAACGTAAAAATCGATTGAATTCCAACATGAATCTTGCAACAACCTGACAACAGCCTGAGCTTCGCATTTAAACGGTGTCATCACAATATTGGGCTCGTAAGAGAACTCATATACATGTAAAGTTTGACAAATACAGATTATTTTTATCATGAAAGATGATTCGTCTTCATGTATTCCACAAAATAGCATCATCTGGCGAGTTGTATTATAATTCTTAATAGTTTCAAACTGGATTAAGTAGTAATTCTTAAATGACAGATGTACTTCTCCACCTCTCTTTGTCTGTCCCTTTCTTCTATTCCTGTATTAATTTATACTGCATTTGTGTATTCAGGCGCACCCGCTACAAGCGTCTGCTTATTGCGATCGCGCCTTCTTCCTTGTACTGCAAGTTCTTGATTTTATTCATACTACTTTATAGAAATGCAAATTGTACAATTTGAACAGATGTTGAATGTTGTCAAAATCAATGGAAGAAAATAAATGTTAATTTGAATTAAATTGAATTGCACTTACAGAAATACGAGGTGGGGGAGGCAGAAGAGATCATAATTATTCTTACCACGCAGTGCAGTATTTTTTGTTGAGCTATTCCTAAACCTAGGTGCAATAAATGACTACTATGATGGTAAGGAATTATCAAACAAAAATATAACATTATCCATTACTATGTGGTAATATTGCACGTATTTGTGCACATTGCACAAGAGCAAGGAGCTTCAACAAGCTCCCTATACAGCAGGATTTTTTTTTTTCAGGAAACTGTTGAGAATTACTGAAAATTATACGGACAACACATTGTCAAGCAATAATACAGATTCAATCTGTAAATCACACACGAAACGGGCTCCTCTCCAATAAAAGCATGGTATTTACCTCCACTATTCGCCAGGACTTGTGTTCTATTGTCGTGATCCATCTCGCACCACATCTTTTTAAAACTATGAAAAAGGTCGTCGGACACGGACGGTGATGTCGTCCCGTTGCTAGGCGTGGCCGGGCTGGACGGTGGATTGAGGTCCCTCATGGTGGTTGGGATAGCATCACCCGTCACAGACTGTATGGAGGAAGAAAAAAATGGAGAAAGTTGAAATTGTCTATTCACAGATACGGAGAGTGGTGTCATCCCGTTGCTAACCCCCTGTTCAGACTATACCTAAATTCATCGTATGGCTATACGAGAATCGTATAGCTATACGATAATCGTATAGCTATACGACAAGTAATCAAATTTTCATAGTCTGAACATCGTATAAAGAAATCTCGTATAACGAAACGTCATATAGCGAAACGCGGGCATCGTTTCAAACGAAAACTCGATAAAGAATCAGCATCCCCTTGTAGTCTGAACATCGTATCGTACGAGAATCGTATAACTGGGCGGGGCTTATCATGTGTGCGCGCTGATGTGACCAATCAGCTGTTGTATCGTATGCTCCATCGCTGTCCTTGACGTAACCGGATGCAAAACATATGGTGTCAGCAGACTTCCCCCAAACCTGTTTCTTTATACAATGTTGTAGTCTGTACACTCCTTTCGCTTATCATGATTCTTTATACCATGTTTCTTTATACGAGTCTCGTGTAACTTTCTTTGTAGTCTGAACAGGCTATAAGAGTGACCGGGCTGGACGGTGGGTAGTGCCGGACGATGCTATTCCATGACTGCATCATTTTCCCCTTTTCAAGGTGGTTGGAATAGCATCACCGGTCACAGACTGACTGTTGGAGAAACTAGAGAAAGTGAAATCGAAAAGAAAAGGGCGTGGTCACGAAAAAAAGGGAAATGATGCAGTCCTAGAATAGCATCATCTGGCACAAACTGTATGTAGGAGTATACGAGAGAAAGTGAAAACACTAATAGAAAAGGGTAAGAGGGGACATTAGTATAATAATATTGCGTGCAAAAAAGGGGGGGGCAACAATATTAACAACAGCAACAACAAAAACGAAAGGGGAAGTTAGTGCTAATAAAATAGAACAATACATAGTATGATAATACAAGGTTAACGACTTAAAGAGGAGAGGGAACGGTGTAGTCTTTATCTTTAAAAAACAACAACAACAACAACAACAACAACAACAACTTTTCATTCCTCTGTCTGATTTTGTAGGTCATACGCTTTATCCCATTGCTTTCAACTGGGACAAAGTATTCTTTCGGAAAAAAACACTGGCGCAAATAAGTGTAGAAGGCTAACTTTTGGATGTGATAAACAAACTCTATTTGCAGCTCAGAAAAAAGGAGCAAGCTCTAAACGAAGTGACCTCACAGCCAATAATCAATACAAGTAGCTGATTCCCTTTCGGGCCAGTGCCCACAACTTCTCGCACCAGCATATGTGACCGATACACCGCTTTGGCTTTGTAGGAGTGCTGAGGTGGGGAAGGGGGGGGGGGGGTTTACTGGTCTGCTCAGCTTTATAAAATTAGACCGCTGAAGTCCATCCGCGAATGTCGATCCTCGTGCTATTGCAATCGATTGTGTTGATATGCTCCAGTGTTATGTCGAGACAAAGAGGAGGATATCCGACCGGATCTCTAGGACGATTATCATCAGGCCAAGGGAGGATATTGTGCTCAAGAGGATTTTAGCTGAAATTTTGACATTGTTCTATGCCCCTCTCTTCCTTTTCTCCTTCTTCCTATTCGATCTCTGTCCAGAATGTATTTAGATTCATAAGAGCAAGAGCTAAAGGGATTCTCAGAGGATAGAGTTGTCAAAAACCCTGTATAGCACATTTTAATATTATTACTGCCTAGGCGGATATATAGAATAGGTCATACATAAACATAGTCCTCAGAAATATCTCAGGTTTGTATTAACCCAATATACCCATCCCCCTTACTCAAAAAGAGGGAGGAGTATATCCTGGTTCAGCTAAGTCCTTTGAATTTATGGAGCGCCAAGTGTCAACATTAAAAAAAAAAGTAATTCTGTAACAAAACTTAACCCGTTGACTACTGAATTTCCTTATTCCCACAGGCTTAATACAGGACCTACCCGGCTCCCGTAGGCAGTGGGTTAAGAATGAAATTTACCACATCTTCAAACTAAAAATGAGAAATATAAGGTGATGAATATATATATATATATATATATATATATATATATATATAATTATATAACAATAACTTGCTTGCAGTTTTTTACATTTAGCACTTCATAAATCAGTAGGCGAACGCTTGTCGCTGGAGCTTCAATGTGGACTGAATTTATTACACCTTTTCCGGTAATTTCATCTTCCATTTCGAAGTTCTAGGCTTCTTCTAGTACACACACACAAATGTTAAAACAAAAACTAAACAAAACTAACAACAAACAAACAAAAATCACTAAAGCAATAGTAAAAACCCATGTGATATCCATCTCGTATTTGTTGAATTATGCAGTGCTCCAGTGTACAACAGTTCTTACCACCTATCCCGACTGATTGATTATCTTTTAGACAATCCATGAGAGGTTAAAGAAATACTCGTGATATAAAATTTGCAAGGGAAGCCAACTTGTGCCTAAACAAAGACATCCCCATCCATTTCCCACATAAAGAGTTACAAAATGAAAGCCTCCGACGGTGCACGGTAGGTCGGGAAACTGGACACTTTCATTTTGTGTTTCCTGACACGTCGAGAGACGCAGTATTCACACAGAGGATGCGGGAGGCTCTGATCCCCAACGGGTTCAGGGCGGGCGGAGGATGTGTCGCCCGAGTCCCCTGAGTCTTAGGATACCGCCTATCGATCTCTTTTGGCGGGAGTTCACTCGGGATATATTGATCGATTGTATTACGGAAAAGCGTTGCAGGGCGATGTCCGTCACGATGGAGGAGAGTGGGGACGAGAAGGCGTAGTCGACGGGGTAACCCGTTTCCTATCCGCCCCGTCCTCTAACCCTTCCCATGCCAGCGGCGAATTGATGTATCGCCTGTCAAGTATTCAAGTATTCAACTATTCATGAATTAATAATCTCTAAGTCGCTCTGACACTTTCCATGAAAAGGGTATCATCAAAATGTTCCCTTTTTTCTTCTCCCTGATACCACACAATGAAAATAGGGTCAAAGAGACATTTCACATCGAATTCATTTCAGACTTTCTCATTTTCTAAACAGACGTCAACTGGCGATATTTGAGGGACAAAAATAGTGGAATATATATATATATATATATATATATATATATATATATATATATATATATATACATATATATAATGAAAGAAATGTCACTATGAGACGGTCGTAGCTTTTATTGTCCTCCTTTATTTGTCAAGCTTTCGATCAATGATCTTCATCAGGACTGCTAAGTGGGGTAGTCCACCCTGATATGAAGCTATGCATGGGAAATAAAATAGAAAACTCTTTTTAGCAATGCTGAGCTCACAATGTTATTTCTTCACAATCTTTATTACATTTTCTTTTTCTCCAAAGACATTCTTCTTAAACATTCATCGTGTACATATGATCGGAAACAAAAGCAATCGCAAAGAGGAATACATGTACTTCTGAAAATGTTGTACAAAGCAAATCGAGTAGAAAACGTATTGGTAGTATAGATCGCTCATGAAATTACAGAATTGCTAATTGTTTTGGGCTGATCAGGCTGATATTCATAACTATTTTCTCTCACTTGCAGTGACCCATTCCCCACCCCTCATTAAAATCCCACTGGGTCATGTGGATGGTTGGGCGTAATTCCCGTCTATTAAAAGTGCGCTCTCTTCTTCAGAGATGGAGTAAATGGGCACTTAGAGGCTTTACATTCACTGTGCTTGTATCAAGTTCTTGTATCTTTCCCATCCTCATAAAGGGTCACGGGGGTTTTCCCTAAATTTATTTCTCTTCCACACATGATTGGTACATGCTATCGACAGGACTGTCTAAAGTTCTTCGAAAGATCTCATGGGAATAGCAATACAATACATATTTGCATCACTGTCTTTGTTCAACGCTGAAAGTACCAGAGCCAATAAGAAGTTTTCGAATGTGTCATCGTGAACGCCGTCCTAGATCCTCCCAGCTACAATGGACTGCTTTGTGTTAACTGCATACAAAGTAGGTGAAGCGAGGCACCATGCTTTGTGCAAGAACGGCTCACCCGTCCACTTGCTTGAGGACGGGTGAGCCGTTCTTGCACAAAGCGCTGCTTGAGGACGGGTGAGCCTTTCTTGAACAAAGAGCGGTGGCTCGCTTCACCTACTTTGTATGCAGTTAACACAAAGCAGTCCATTGTAGCTGGGAGGATCTAGGACGGCGTTCACGTTGACACATTCGAAAACTCCTTAATGTCAGCGCGAACAACTGCGATTCTGGACATTATTTTGTAACAGGACGGCAAATATTTGTTAGGAAGCATAGCAATCTCCCACTCAGATTTGCTTGTGAAAATGAGGGGGGGGGGGTTATTATTCATTACGTCCAAGGACATTGTTGTCGTTTGTTATCTGCTTCCTACTCCTTTCAAATTAGCTACACTCCGCATCTTATCTGCCATTCCAGAAGACCTTTTGCTAAATATGCCATTATGACTCCGTATCGTGTTCTCAGATACTCATTGATACATACAAATTTTATGGCCTTGATTAAAAAAACCCCAAAAAACATAAAACTTAATCCATATAATTTCATCATCCTGCTTTTTACAATGTGCAAACTTCAGTTTGATATGAATTTAAAAGTTTGGGTTAATTTTTTCTCAATAAAATATATAGAATTTTCTTACTGCTATTTTGAGTTTTCCTATTTTCTCTTGGTTACGTGTCGTACTTTCGAATGTTCGTTTATTCTCCGAAGGTTCGTTACTCCGAATGTTCAGTAATTCCGAAAGTGAAATAGGATTCATAATTCCGAAAGTGAAATTGTTTTTTTGTTTTTTTTTTTGGGGGGGGGGGGAATTATGAGCCTTCAGTATTACGATCCTTCGGTATTACGAACCTGCGGAATTATGAACCCACTTTTATTTGCTGAATTATGAACCTTCAGATAGAAGAACCTTCGGAATTACGAACCTTCGAATTAAAGCAAAAGATGTTCGGAATTATGACCCCACTTTCATTTTGATGATTTTCGGAATTATATCCCCTTGGTATTGGAATTTTGTGTTTCGGTATAATGAACCTTCGGAAAAACGAGTATTCTCTTCTTTTCCCCTGTTCACCATTAAATACCATCTCCTTTAACATAAATTGAAAGGTCGCAGTTTTCGTGTTTGACAACAATAATCATACTTAATACTTTTGTGCGCATGCTTTACTATATGTGTTGTCCCTTCCATGGTCTTACGAACTTTAGTGGGATTAAGGTGCGGGCAAATTGCCGTCACATTCCACGAAGGTGGCATTTTTTTCAGTTCGCTGGCTCATTTTTTTTCTCTCGCGTAAGCTATAATATTTCGCATGAAAGTAACATTATCTGGTGTTGTGAGAAGTGTGGAATTTCTGTACCGAAGTAAAAGCTAGTTTGCTTTTCGCATCATATATCAGGAACGCATACATAATGGGAATTCTAACTGTAAAGCAGTAGACGCAGTGTATAATACGTCATTTATTCTCAGTTGCTCTATCTCGATATACATCTACATTGGCGTAAACGGCTTCTCTTGAATAGTTTTAGTGCTTGTTTTAACACGTTTAAAATGTTCGTATAACTTCTGAGAAGAAGTAGTAGTAATGGACATATCAAATACCCCAAATTCCTATGACATCAACAAAATATAAAAAGGCATAATACCTGTGTCCTGCTAAGTTTATTGCCGCATTCAGAATGCCTTTCCTTTTCAAAGCTAGACATTTTATCATCCTGTTGAAATTCTTTTAAGTTATTCTTGCCATCATCCCTATTGACATAAAAATATGGGGTTTGTGTTGGTGCAACTGTTTATTAAAAGTTATTTATAATGAAAACTCAAATTATAAAGACTAATCCAGTAGTAACAGGGGCATCGAAGTGATTGAGCTCTTGTAATTTGTATTGAGATATAATTAGATTCCTCAAGATGTGCATCTCAGAAGCGATCAATTTTTATAAGTATAAAAGAGAAAGCTACTCCTGAAATCTCTTTCTTTCACTATCCCAATGCTGTCTACAAACAAAGCTATACAACGTTTACACGCACTCACTTCGGCTTATACACCGTCCAAAACCACAAATGTACACGATATACCGGTAATACCGGGAGCGCCGGAAAGAAAAGGTGTAAAGCAATTTAGATTGGACGCTATGTTTACATTCGTATAGCATGGATACGAATCGGAATAAACAACGGCATTCCAGTGTATTGAGTTGCGATATTAAGAGGTGGCCAAAGTACACTGGTAACTTCACATCTTACCCGGATAGCTAGTCCCACTCGTACAGAACGGTGATGGTAATCTTAGCACCACCTCGGTTAATTTCCGCCATCTTATACCGTTAGGTGAATTGAATTATGCTATAGCTTATAGCAATGGTGTAGGGCTGACGAGAGACATATTGCATCATGGGGGTGCAGGGGTAGATAGTCGGTTGAACATCGTTTCCCTTTAGATTTACATGAGATGATGGAGGTCAAATATTGTGTTCATTTGAGAGAAATTAATAATAGCTACCAGTCGTACTTGTGCCTTTGTAAACATCATTGTTAATATAAAAAAATGAAAGGAGAGATGCAAGAAATACAAACTTTTCTTATATGATACGAAAACTATAAATTTATCTATAACCTGAAAGCAGATGTAAAAGGGTATAAGGACGATAATTTTTATGATGTGATGTACACTTTACAACAACAACAACAACAACAACAAAAATAGAGAAGTTTTCAGTTCTAAATTCAGGACAAAAACAACTGAGAATTCCGTTCTTGTGTTTGGATTTTATCAATTATTAAAATTACAACTATCTTTTTAAATCTCACAAGAAAACTCTATTCAGACGTTCTCCTCGCCTTTACATGTTATCACACTGCCATCACGACGAGCAGCCGTGAACCCAACAGTAAAAACAAATACAGACCTAAGACAAACACTAATGCGCCAAGATCAGGGTCTTAATCCAAACACAAGGACGGAATCCCCAGTTGCCCTTGTCCGGGATTAAATTACAATCCGCACGAGTGGAACTAAGGAGAAGTAAGGGAGAATCACATGACAAGATGCACCGAGGACCCCCTCATGGTGTCAGAGTCAGATCTAAACAGACACCACGCAGAGAGAGAGAGATAGAGAAGGATATATTATATTGAAAGTAGCCCCGCTCCCTGTGGACATCACCGGAGTCCGCCCCTGTGTAATGTATATCGAGAGGATGGCTATATCATTAGGTAATTGTAATTGAGTATGGACGCCCTTGGGCGAGCGCCATCGCTCATGATACCCAAGCCGCCCAGATTGAAACGCCGAAGTTGGATGGGCCTTGTGCTTTCTTTAGGCGGGGATCGCATCCGCATGATGTTGATAGCGTTGCCACAAAAGGGACCTGTTGCGTAAGCGCAGCTTTATTGTTAGGTTGTGTTCATACATTACTATTTTATAGTTGAAATGGCTGATTATCAGCTTATTACGTAAAATTCTGTCACGCTAGCTCCGCTTAATTGCTCGGTTGTGTTCACTTATAAACTTTTGTTTATGATCAGCTCAATACGCCACGGTAAACAAAAATACAATTTTGTTGCCTTGGCCCTTTTATATCGCTCGGTTGTGTGCACACATAACTACCTAGATAATGATTAGCTTCACACACCTTCTTAAAATCATTAATATAAAGAGGATCGAATCCGGATACATTTGTCTATAAATGTGAGTGTATTGTTGTCTTTTCAAAAATTGAGAGGTATCATAATCGTGTACGAGTTGAAAGTCATTTATACGAAATCTGATAATTGCTACTTGGACAACACATCAGATGTAATCAAAGAGATTAACATGAAAATAGCTGAAATGTTGTTTTTGTAATATAATCTATCTCCCTGGACCCTGATATAATCTAACATTTATGCCAGACGAAAGGAGACGATAAAGTGTAAAATTGTAACCTGATGAATTTAGATATATATGCTGCTTTTAAGAAGATTACACCTGATATTTAACAGAAATTGGTTGGTTTGCCAAACGGACATAGTGGGTGTTCCGAAGAAGGCAATATCAACAATTTAAACTGAAGCGTCTTAGATATAAAGTTGAGTACTTTCATTCGACTGTATTATAAAATAACATGTCTACAAGTTATTGCGAAAGGGTAGCTATAGTAGTAAGGGTGCATTGTGACTCATAATCTTTCTAAAAACACATATCGGTAGGCCTGCAGTAAAAACTCACCACGCACAGATAATATTATACATGTAGATGAAACTGCACAGAAATGTTCCATCAAAATTTGGTTGAAAGATTCATAACAATATTTCAAGAGCTATCCTTTTCATATAATTGTAACATTGGTATTTTAAATTTATTGCACAATGGAATAAAAAGGGGAAAAGATTTGCAGACTGTTTTTACCTTTACCAGAGCCCCACCTTGAAGTGATATGGGAATCAATTTAATCAAGCAATTAAAATATCTAGTTGAATGTTCTGCCTAAAAATACAATTTGTAGATTATTACCCAAACTCTCATGCGCCGTTTCATGTGTGTTTGCTAAATAATAGGCAATTATATCAACAACAACAAAATTGCTTACATTTTCGTCATATGTTTGAGAATATATAATGCGATTTCAACTACAGAATTGGACTACAGAGATTCTAAAATGCCGTTTGGTTTTAAATTTTGAAGGGGAGAGAGAGAGAGAGAGAGAGAGAGAGAGAGGAGGATGGAGAAAATTGTAACCTAATGAGGTTTGTTGATTAGAATAAAGAAAGGAACATTATCTCGACGGTGCGCTCGCAGCAAGGGTATGGATACGATAAGGCGAAGAATGTGAGCCAATCTTCTTCTCCCCATGGCATAGTGAATACCATGGGCATGATCATTATTAAACTAAAAGAAACGTTAAAGTGATACATCATTCTATCAGTTAACGATATCACTATAAAGAGGAGTTCCGTTGCGTTTTATCTTCGCTTTGAATACAAGTCATATAACAGAATCGACTCTTTTCCACTCGGCTTTATACATATCCCTGAAGGAATTTACACATTACACTATTGTTTTTTTTTTCTTTAAAAATGAAAACGATAAGTACTTTAGTATACTCATAAACCTATAAAATATTTAAAAGCACATTCTTTAAAAACACACTTATTTACCAAACTTTACGATTTATATGATATTCAAACAGCGCCCTTCTTTTTATGTCAGAACTATCATATCAGATACAAGATAGACTAACTTGAAGTATGGTGAAAACCATCATTCTTTCTTTCTTTCTTTCTTTTTTTCATTCAAATTGAAATACGATAAATGAACAGCTAAAGCCAATTTAACCACCCCCCCCCCTCCAAAAAGAAAAAAAACTACTTTTTTGAGTGGAAAGGAAAAAAGTTTGAATAGTTCAGAGATTCACCATAGATTACTTGTGAAGGAATTATTTAACAATTTCCTTATACATTTTATTTATTTAAGTTTTGCAGTGTAGAAACTTTCATTTTTTCTGACTACTGTACAAGCAAAAGAAAATAACATCAAGTACATACACTCGACTAAGTGTTAAGAATGAAATATAATGTTTCAAAGATAGATATACGTTTGCTTTCTCACCGATTCCTTACTCATCGCGAATCTTGCCATGCATGACGCCACGAAACGGACATTCCATATATATTCATTATACTATAACACATTATTGGTGACATCATGAGCTCTGTTACCATGGTTACCTCCATTTTTATGAACACTTATCAACCAGAGCGATGCTAAACACAGAGTTTAGCCAACTCGATTTTAGTGGGTAGAGGATATTGCAAGAACTGACTGCTTTTTTCGGTGAAGCAAACCACATAAAAAAAATTATGCACAATATATATTTACCTACTCCGAGTTTCCAAAATCTGTATAGATGGCTCTAGAAACAACCGTATTATGGCGCCTTATCTACGCATAGACGTAGTTAAAATGATCTTGAGAAGGATCTAAGCCATACAGTCTAAACGTAATCGTCTCCCGGTAATTGCATAATTCGATTTGATTATGCGAATAAACAAAGACAAGATAAATGTTTCTCAACTCACCATCACGATCTGCTAAAAATTCTGATAATGAGGATTCGATAGAGAGAGTATTATAGTCCTTCCAAAGTGAGAAACCTGACTCTGTGCAAGGCATTTAAATACATCTTACACAGTCTACTGTTTACAGAGCTGCTTTCAGCAAGTGAGAGAACAGAATGAAAAGCATACTGTCAATATCCATTTGCCTTTTTGAAGTCCTACTTGAGCTGCATCCGATATCGGGTAACATGTCTTCAAGGGAATTATCTTAGATCAGCTGTGTACCTTCCTGCGAAATTGATGATTGTCCCCATAGCCGATGGATACGTCTCCCAACTTTCACCCGAAAGAAAGCCACGTGTTTAGTATGGACTCTATAATGCACCGTGCATGTGATTCCAGCTATGTACAGGAGCCTCAGGGTTCGGACGCAACGCAACAAAGGATTTCCTTGAGGATACTTCTTAAGATGCACTCCTGTGGGGCAACGCTCTTGAATCTTGAATCTATTGCGGTCGGATTGTTCTTCTCAAGGTTTCCAAAGGGGTTTCTACCACTCGAACTGTTTGATACTGAATATTTTATTCGTCGGAAAAAGAAGAAATTGAGGAGGCAAATCTAGGCAGCCCTTGTGACGGTCAATGACATAGCTTGAAACATGCGCCAAATGTCAAGGTCTTTGAACTAGAATTAAAAAAAAAAAGATTTCCGTTTGTTGTAGTTCTGACATAGGTATAAAAACACAAGACTTCTTTGAAATATTCATTACAAAAATCTTTGAAAACATTGAATAACAAATTCTCAGAAAGGCAATCAAATGATGTAAATCTAGTGAACGTGTTGAAGATACATTAGAACATTCGGGTGATCGCTGTGAAAGGGTAGTCTGCAAGCACAGACCCTAATTGACACTTTATCAGAAAATCATTGTGTCTTGAGAGAAGCCTAATTCAGCTACCTTCTGGTCGTGTCAGGAGCAGCTATATTACATGGCCTATGGTAGTCTTACAGTGCAGACACTCTTTTACGACTGACCAGGGTTTGTGCCTGCCTGCAAACTAGTGAAAGGGCTTCATTTATAATATACTGTCCCATTAATAGATTGTTACTTTTCAGCAATCTGTTGTGTCAAGTACAATTTCCATCTGTTTAATGTTGCAAACCAAATGATAAGTTTTGTTTATGATCAACAATTCGGTTTGATACTGAGGTATTTCTCCCGTATACATTTTTTTTCTTCAGAAATAAAGATTGATTTTTATACACGTAAATGAAGGCGTTTATTTGCAGGGCGAATCATGTACAAAAATACATTGAAAATACTAAAGCTACTTTACTAGTGCTGGTGCCGTTTCTATACATAATGATACCTGCTCACCAATAAATTCAATTTACCGTACATGTTCTAGGTGAAAAGTGCAAGGACGTCCCATACCAAATGTTCACCAACTCTGGCTAAAGGCTTTACCATGCGATCACTCCGAAGCACATTAGTGGCTGACTGCCCGCTGTCCGAAGAAAAAAAGAAAGAAAATGGAGTAAAATGCCCTTTTGATAGCAACTGGAAGCGATAGAGTTTAGGATCGCCTTCTATTTCTGGCAATGAACTTTTAGCGAAACGTGATGCCCCGACACTCGTAAGTGGATTAATTGTGCAATTGTGGTGTGGAATTGGGGGAATGGTTGAAAGGGAAAGGTGAGAAGCACAAGAGACATTTTCGGAAATCGGGTCACAGCGCCAGCATGTTGACTTGATAGGTTAAGCATATAGGTCGATAATAGGTGTTGTGATTTGCCCCGATCATATCACATTGTGACGTTTCTAAATTGATGATAATGTGTTTTTCGCTTTGGTCTAATACATCGGTCGTTCAACGAGATCCCTAAGGCTACAGGTAACAGACCTTGGAAAAATGGTATGACGCATTTTCTGTTTAATGCAAGGCGTTTACAAGGTGAAAGCAGTACAGCTTCTCTTTTAAAAACGGGATAGCGTGCTTTGCTCCATAATGCAGTTATAAATGACCTCATTTTGTAGTACGTCCCACATTAAAATAAGCAACATTATAACTGACAAAGATCAATGACTGTCCCAAAGTGCATCACACGGGAAAGTTGAATGTGCATACCAATGGAACTTGATCGAAAAAGTTCCCGTTTCTGGCTCGCCTTGTAATGAGAGCTTTACTAAATATCTCTCTATGCAGCTGCGTAACGTAGAAGTGAAATATTACGAAGTTCATGGATTTAATTATTCCATATCCTCTATAATAGAAATGATCACATTAACTGCAAATTCAGTCAATTAAATTCATCACGTAAACTATACGATAAAAATATGAAAAAAATATAATCTAAAAAGACTAAACGCTTACAATGCCTTCTAATATACTGGGAGTTGTGACATACTGCTTATCGTCGTGTATTTATAAGTTAGATTTTTTTTAAATGAAAATTGAATTTGCATCTTATCTATAACATATTGCCTATCAACATATATGATTCTATAATTGTTCTTCAACATCTTCATAGGATAGCACATAATATAATTCAAATTCTACAGTCATCCCTTTAAATGTTTTCTTATTTCAAAGCGCCGCTCACGTATGATGAACATCGTCGGTAGAAATGCTGAATATCTGGCATTATCATATTTCTGGTAGCAACCATTCTCTTCCTCGCCCCCTGTGACTTCTAAAACGGTGCAAAAAGGTTTAATTCAATCTTTCAAATTGGTCACAATGAATCGGTTGGAACGTCATGTCCCTCAAGTCGCAAACAGTATGTTTATTGGCAGGTTTGACAAATTAACCACGCTAATTCAGCAAGCCAAATTGCCGATGCCGAGACATTTCAATTTAAGGAATGTTTAATACGATTTGCATGGCATCTGTACATTGAGCCCGGTGAGATTTCAGTCAATATGTCGCCACCAGTTCGGTACTGAAAAGCAGCTAGGAAAAGAAGCGCCGAAAGGACAACGCCAGTCTAAGAAGCATGTCCATACTGTTGCATTCTATTACAATCGTTTTATACTGTATATTAAGAGCATGGTGAATGCATTCACAAGAGACTATTCCGATCTTCAAATAAGTAAAATCCTCTATTAGTCAAGATTAAAAATGTCAAATGCCAACAACAACAACAAAAAAAGAAAGAAAAAAAAAGAAGAAGAAGATGAAGAAGAAAAAAAAGGGGGGGGGGGTGATACAGAATTGGAAATGACACACGAATTTGTAAAAGTCCATAAAAAGGGCGAAATCTAATCATGTGGGTTTGTCTAACGATTCAGAAGAGCTATATCTTCTAAATCATGTAAGAACTTTAAATAGAAAGAACGACATATGAAAAATTAAACATATCTGAACATGATCATAAGAGACAGTAATACTGAAATACTGAGTGCAAAGAACAACAAATGACGTTAACAATACTTTGAATATTGCATTATCTGATTCTTGTTTAATATTGCCATTGCTGACATTTTCTAATCACCGTTTGTCTTTTAGCCCCCCCCCCCCTTTTTTTTTTCCTAAAATAATCATTTTAATTGTGGCAACAATACTTATATGTAATCACGGTAATGGTGGGCTAAGTTTATGACTACGTCAACTATATTGTATTTCTTGGAAGTTCATACAAAGCAGTTCCAATTTGTATGTTGATTTATCTCCTTTTTTATTGTTCATGTATATTGTTATAATTATGGAAGGTATATAAATTAAAAGTTCATACAAATCAGTTCCTGCCTGAAGGCTGTAATACTAAACTCGAAACAGACTTTGCGTTGTAATTTTAGAGAGCAGTAAGTTTTCATAACCAATATGGAAATAAATCTAGGTCGCATTGCCTTTCATACAGGTGGCAAATAATACAAAAACAACATTGCAAGACATCATGGTAGAACTATTTTAGTCTCAAAATTCATGAACTTTCAACCAATACTTGAGTTTATTCTATCTTAAGTGACTACAAAGGTTGTTTTTCAATATCTGATTCCATGATAGAGATGTTCTTTACAAAAATAGAAGAAGAAGAAAAAAAAAAACCCATGTAGACCACTCATGATCACAAAGCAGTGGGAAAGCATCGGGGCACTCACCTCTTCTCGAACAAAAGTACAAAGGGGAAGCTGGGAGAGGGGGTGAGAGCGAGAAAATACGTATAGGCACGCAGGGGGAAGAAAAGGGAGAGACATAGAGGAAGAAAGAACAAAGAGGAGGGTAGAGAAAGGAAACAAAAACTTGAGAACATTCATTCTTGCCATGAAAGAGGGACACCCTCCCCCCTTTTCCTCGATTTTCGTCCACTTATATAATCAGACTCTTGACCCCCCCCCCACCCCGCCCCTCCCCGACTGGGCTTACGCTACTTGTCGTCTATTATTGCACAGCAATATGACTTAATTTACTTAGTCAGTGTGATAGAAATATTAGGTCAAGCCCTGAATTACTCTAGGTTTTGTTTGCACAAATTCTGTAGGAGTTTAATAAGAGTGCTAGGATAAAACATATTTCATATCCGGGAACCGAAAAGAAAGGAAAGTGTGGACCGCTTCTCGTAAAAAAGACCTGTTGCCAAATGGCGTCTCATGTGTTGATTCTGCTGCGCCGGCAATGCAGCTTCGGCGCCAATCCTGATGCGTTTTCGGACGTCCCCCTTGGGGGCCTCGTGTTTGAAACAATGTGTAAACATGATTGAAAGAGATCGCCTGAAGGTCGCGGAGAAGAATTTAAGTGCATCGTAGCGAAGCGTTCTCCCAGGAAAGGCAATCAAACCTTTACATCTCCCATGGGACAGTTTCGAGAAATTTTCATCGATTTGCTCTTCTCTCGCTTATCATGCCCTTATGGTGCTTCGCCATTAAAAAAAAAAAAAAAAAAAAAAAAAAAAAAAAATATATATATATATATATATATATATATATATCGAAGGATTGAATACTGACATGATTTCTACAATCACCTAACTTAATATAGCACATCCTGGTTTGACATTACATCCTTCCCAAGTAATGCTGATTTAGCGAGCATCTCTAGTAGTAATGATACATGAAGAATAATCATGAATTTACGGCTAAATACCAGATGCGTTCTATTATACATGAACATGATTTTCAACGTTTCAAAAAGATATACATTATATCTGATCATAAAACGGTTCAGTGGACTTTTTGTAGTTGGTGTATCGTGTATGAACGCCCATTATCTATATAATGTCCATTATGTACTTATGTATTTATGTATTTATACATACATGTGCGTATAGCGAGAGAGAGAGAGAGAGAGAGAGAGAGAGAGAGAGAAAGAGAGAGAGAAACAAAGACAGAAGGGGGGCCGTCTGAGAGACCTTTTTGAGGGCCAATTATGATTTTGTCGTAAGACTGCCGCAATATACGTCGTTGTACTGACAGTCATTAAGCTCATGACACCAATCGTCTGTATGATTGTCTCAAGGCAATCGAATGTACGCGAGCAGAAGGGGTGATCTTAGTCTCTACTCATAGACTCTAAATTCACCTTTTAACAAAATGCATTGTGCCTTAAGTTAAGCCTAACCAAGCCTCCAGATGGCTGTGCAAGAAAAAAACAAGAAAAAAAAACCCCCAACTACAACAACAAACAAACAAACGAACAAACAAACACACTACAGGACTTAATATGGTTATGGCCCATAATCAGTTTTAACTCTCTTTTAAGCATTACCCTACACATGCGATAGAATTATTATTGTTATTATTATTATCATTATTATCATTATTCTTACAACATTATTTCTACGCTAGGGGGGATCCTATCAATGCAGTTTATTCCGTCACAATAGAAATTCGACGTTAAGGCGAAAGCGACCGTACATTAAGCCGAATGATAACAATAGGCTGAGAAAAAAGATTCCCCCTAACGCTGGAATAAGAGTTATTATTATTATTATTTTAAATTGTTATTATCATTATTATTATCATTATTATTATTATTATCATTATTATCATTATCATTATTTGTATTAATATTAATAATACCATCAGTATTATCATTATTATCATTATTATTATTATTATTAATAGTAGTAGTAGTAGTAGTAGTAGTAGTAGTAGTAGTAGTAGTAGTAGTAGTAGTAGTAGTAGTAGTATCAGTATTGATATTTTGAATATTATAATTCATTTTATCATTATGTTTATTCTTCTTATTATTTATTTATATTTTATCACCACTATTATTATTGCTATTTTGAATATCTATCAATAATCGAAGAAAATTCAATTTTGCATAAATTTCCTTTTGACTTTAGGTAATAGTTTGGGATACAACGGCATACGGCACGAAATGAAAATAGATGTATATTCAAAGCTATAAATAATATCAGGTATTTTCTCATGTATCACCTTCTGAGATATTTGACAATCATGACAATGTGGCACTTATGAACAACGAAAAAACGTCATGCAATCATACAGAACATTGTGGGACTTTTTTAAAAGCTAAAATGCGATGTCCGGGGATTTTGCCTTTTCTCCAATCGCGGGTCAAACAAAACCAGAGGCATCATCATCATCAAAATATCTCAATAAGAAGAAGAATAGCAAGAGAGGTCTTGTTTAAATAACATCGATGTCAAGTGGAGGGTGTAATCGATCGCAACAGGGGACATTATCTTAGTATCGATTTCATACCGTTTTCAAAACAGTGTCACTGCGTCCGACCACATTCACTTAACATCACGTGTTGACATTTGCCTGTAAAACTAATAACGTCTGCTGCGGATGCACAGTAAAGTAAATACGATACGCTCTCAACTCAATTCGCCGATGCTTATTTCGGCGAATGAATGCAAAACAGACTACCACAGATCAAGTTCGAATAGATACTTAAAAATACAAATGCAAAGGAAGGGGGGGGGGGGGGTGGGGAGAGGGATAGGCAAAAAAAAAAAATCTCTGACAAGGTTTTATGAAAGCCGATACCTATTTCGAGCGCTTGTATAATACAACAAAATCAACTCAGAATAAGAATCACTAAAACAAATGCAAAGGGAAATACAAGGGGGATCAGCGATTGTCGGAGTCATGCTTCACGCACCTCAGTGCTCTATGAGAAGCCAATATTATTATTATTATCATTATTATTATTATCATTATTAGTAGTAGTAATAGTAGTAGAAGTAGTAGTAGTAATAGTACCACATATTGAGTAGGAATATATACTCACAAACACAAATGCAAAAGGTTTTCCGAGGGAGGAGGAATTTTCGCGACAATATTTTTTCCCCCAGGAATAGGATTTCAGAAATGTCCTGTCGTTCTAAGTATAGAAGTGATATTAAGATTAACATGTGTTCATGTACAATACATCATGGCACCGACCCTCCCCCTACCCACCCCCTTCTCCTCCTCCTATTCCTCCTCCTCTACCCCCTCTTCTTCTTCTTCTTCTTCTTCTTCTTCTTCTTCTTCTTCATCATCCTGCTCCTGCTCCCCTGCTCCTGCTCCTCTTCCTCTGCCCCTACTACTCTTCTTTCCTCTTTCTTTCTTTCTTTCTTTCTTTCTTTCTTCTTCTTCTTCTTCTTCTTCTTCTTCTTCTTCTTCTTCTTCTTCTTCTTCTTCTTCTTCTTCTTCTTCTTCTTCTTCTTCTTCTTCTTCTTCTTCTTCTTCTTCTTCTTCTTCTTCTTCTTCTTTGACTTCTCCTTCTTCCTGCTCCTGCTCCCCTGCTCCTCCTGCTTAGTCAAGGATTACGCCAACCCATCATCGCGCAACCGCCATGCATCCACACCCCGCTCATCCTTATTTTTGGATCACGCCCTCTTTTGAACCCACGCCATCTGTTATGTATCAGATCAGTTTGCATCTCCACACTTACCTAGACACCCACATGCAAATCTTACAGGATCCCACACGTCCAAACACCCGTCTAAGTTTACTCCGCACAGACGAAAGGAAAACAGAACGCAAAACTCGGACAAGATTCAAACAGCGTTCGGAGCCGATTGAATCGTAGACAAAATCCCCAATGAAGACGCCTGATTTGCATAAAGTATGGATTGCCACTTGTACGTGAGGATTATCCAGATGGACAAAGCCTATCGTCAAAGGTCACTCTTGTAAGATAAATCTTGCGATGGAGACAAGGACCGGATCCATTCGCCGGCACAGGGGACACCCTTTCTATTTTTTTTTTTTTTTTTTTTTTTTTTTTTTGTCAGCCCTTGGGGAAAGCACTATGAAAGAAATCTGGCACATCCTCATTTTCCCCGCCAATTCCAGTTAGTACGACCGCACTGCAGTATGGCACGACGGATAAGCCCCCTCCCCACCTACCTCAATTTCAAAATTCCATTGACTTAGCAGTGATAGCCACTATCTCATTAAAAATAAGTCTATCAAGGACAAACACATTTGAGATAGATTTTCAAAGTCAATTAAGGCTCTGTGCTAAGAATTTAATACTCACATAATAAGAACCTTTGTTTATGCAATTTGATTAAGAGTTTCATCAATTTCCACTCCCCTGATGAGTGAAAAATCACAGCCATGCGCATGCATACCTCATCAATTTGAAATGTAATTGAAAAACGTTGTTTTGCTCATTTGCTATCAGAAAGTTAAAGAGGGAGAGAGAGAGAGGGGGGGGGCGGGGGGGGGGGGGAGGACAGACATGCATTAAAATGATATGGTAAAAAGTGTATGTATAATACGCGCTGTGATTGGTTAGAGTCGCATCACGTGACGTGCAAAATTTTTGTTATAGTGCCCGATCGTGCACTATAACTTCAATTTCTGCACGCTTATTTGTGTACAAAATCCCATAAAGCCAAGGCACGCAAGAAGTAAATTACATCAGCGCGCATGTAATGCGACGCCTTTATTGCGTATTATTTTGGACTGGCTGTGTGACGTAACAATGAATTTACGAATTTGCACTATATGCGATGGAGGTTGCTAGTTATAAATCTAGGGGTCTATTTACACAGTAAAAAATATATTAAACAACTCTTCAAAAAATTTTAAACAACGCTGTTTAAGCCGGTCACTCTAACAACTGTTGTTTAAAATGTTAAACAACTACGGTTGTTTAAACTTTAAACAGCCTGTTGTTTAAAATTTTAAACAATTTTTTTAAACAACGGCTTTTAAACAACTAGGTTGTTTAAATCAAGTTGTTTAAACACACACAGTTGTTTAAACAACTTAATTTAAACAACTGTTGTTTAAAATATTTGTTGTTTAAAAAAAATTGTTTAAAACATCTAGGTTGTTTAAATTAAGTTGTTTAAAACTTTTTGCACAACTGTTGTTTAAAAGAGTTAATTGTTCAAAATAATTGTTTCAAACATTATAGGGCCTACAGATGTGTTTTAACATATACGGTTGTTTAAGGCTGTTGTACACAAATAAGTTCCAAATGCCAGAGCTGATTGATGCGTTCAGAGGTAAGCATATAGACTAAATATATTGTAATCTGATCGAGTTTATACTCAATACATATTTGTGTTGCGGTGACATCTACATGATGTCTAGATCAAGACCACATCCACAAAATAAATTACATGTATGTAGACCTGGAACTTTGCAGCGCAGCGCAGTTTAAGTTATTTGCACACAGTATACCGGACCCACGCGCGCGTTCACTGTGTGCAGCTTAAACTGCGCTGCGCTACGCTGGAAGGGCGACCTGCAAAGTTGCAGGTCTAAATCATAATTAATTATGTGACTGTGGCTTAGATCTAGATATCATATAAACGTCATGGCAGCACAAATATGTCTTGAGTATAAACTCGATCAGATTACAATATATTTAGTATAAATGCTTACCTCTGAATGTATCAATCAGCTCCGGCATTCGGAACTTCTGCAACATGTCAACCACAAAGTCATCCGCCATGATGAAGCCCGGCCGTGTTGGCGGAGAAGGAAACCCGTCTAGCGCAAATTTTCAATCTTTTTAAACAACGTTGTTTAAAAGATTATTCTACAATATCATTGATGTCTTAAACAGCAGTTGTTTAAAATACAGGGTCCGCTTTTTAAACAACGTTGTTTAAAATTTAAACAGCACAATTTTAAACAGCGAAATTTTAAACAGCGTTTTTGCTGTGTACTATAACAATTAGTGCATGTTCTATTCATGCACCATTACTGGACTATATGAACTCCAAATACTAAATTATCCCTCGGTGAAACAAAACTGCACTCGGGATAATTTAGTATTTGTCGTGCACATAATCCAGTATAATAGTGCATGATAGACCATGCACTATTTATATAATGTTTATTAACCCGTTGACTACTGAATTCTTTAACTCTCATAAGCTTGATACAGGAGCCACCCGGTTCCCGTAGTCTACGGGTTAAAGAGGAGAAAGAATAAAACTCGTTTATATAAAAGTTTTAGGGATAAAAATAACAAAGAAACAAAGTGAAGAAGGAGATAGACAAGGGGCAGAGAAAGAGTTAAAGGGAAAAGAAACGTAATAGAAGAATGGTGTCTGTAAAAGAGGAGGGGATATAACTTTCATTAAGAGCAGCAGGTGGTATTAACTATATCAGAAACTACACACATTGCAATGAACTAGATAAATCAAACTGAATAATATTCGAGTGCCACGTAATATTAGATAACAATGCCATATTATGCAAAACGGCACCTAAGTTACAAAAATCAATGCAAAAATAGAAAAAAGAGGATATTCCACCCCTTAAAGTTATGTTTAGTTCACAAGATATGACGCTGCAATCGTCTGAGAAGCAAATCAATGAGAGTAGAGAAAATGTTTACGCATCTCAAAACAACAAATGTCAGATCGGAGAATCACACGCCACCACCTGTGGTACTTCAGGAGCAATTTACACAAAACTCATTTCCTTTCGCCGCATTCACCCGATGCCACGGCGGCCGTTAATTCTCGCCAACCGTCACGTTATACGACGTGCAATACAATTGGGGCCGGCTTTTAATTGGCCATTGTGGGCGCGTTTTTTTCACCATATATCACGCCCGAGACCCCTGCGATAGGAGGCCGACTCGGGAGGAAATTAATGGTGCCTGGCGGACGGGGCTCGCAGCAGAAGACAGCGATCGGGTGTCAGATTTTTGGGCGGGAAAAAAAGAATAAGCAAAAAATGAAACGACTCTGAGGAGAGAGATATCGAGGTGATATCGCGCAAGGCTGGATAGATGAGTTTTGTCTCTTTATATGAAATCGGCCCACAACCTGATTACCTGTCAAGACAAACTAACCCATCCCTTCTCAGAGATTTGAAGATATAGATAACAACAAAGTTAAACCATCGAAGAGGCGTTAAAGCTATTCTTAAAAAGACAGAATTCCGAGGGCATTTTTCGGAATTGTTTTCGTAAAATCAGTCCTTGTGACGGCCGAAACCTAGATCGAGTAATAGGATACATAACGTAGATGATATCACTGTTATTTAATTCCACCCATCTATTGAAATTTGATTTGATGATTTGATAACCAGATGATCCGTCTTTCGCATCGCATATTTCAACTGTTTGAAGTTTTTTATTTATTTTTTTTTTAATGTCTGGTCTGAGGCAGTTGATATTTGAAAAGGTACGAAAAACAAGTTGTTACTAAGGCGTACTTAGCGCAATTTTTTTTTTTTTTTTTGTAATCCGTCACAGAATTTATGATGGACATGCTGCTAATCTGTAAATTCTGATAATCTGTAAAATCGTAAACACAATTAGAAAGAGAGGCCAGACATCGAAAGACAAGAAAATATTTACCGGGAGAAAGAATTTGAAGTGAGAAGAAACCAAAGAAAGAAAGAGGGGAAGAATTTAATTCAATTCAATTCAATCCAAAGTTTATTTCCACTCAAACATACAATAAAAAAAAAGATCAATATACATGAGTGAATATGCGTAATATGAGTGAAGGGAAATAAAGGGAAAAAACAAGAGAGAGAGAGAGAGAGAGAGAGAGAGACTAGAGGAAAATGTAATTTGTTAAAATGGCTCTTAGAATAAAGTACAGCTGGAGAAGGTAGGGGCGAAAAAAAAGGAATTAAGTAATGAAATAGAGAAAAAAAAATCAGACAATTGCAGTTTCTAAAGATAAAGAGAGAGAGAGAGAGAGGGAGGGAGAGCTGAAGGGACTGGAGGGAGAGAGGGAGAGAAAGAGAGAGAGATGGGGAGAAAGAGAGAGAGAGAGAGAGTGTGTGTGTGTGTGTATGTGTGAAAGTGCTGCAGGGGAGAGAGGGGGAGAAAAAAGACAAAGTGCGAGTGTGGGTCGTGTTGGTGTGTGCGTGTGCGCGTGTGCGCGTGTGTGTGGGTGTGGGTGTGGGTGGGCACGTATATGCGTATGTAGGTTAATCGAGCTGATATGTGGTATGTGTCTACATAAAAATGACATATACTGAAGAGCATAACCAATTTATTTTATAAGCTCCAGAGAAGCTCAAAGGCGCAAAGTAGATCATGTTAGTATACTATTAATACATGGTTGGGAGTGCGTTAGTGCGATCTGGCAACACGCAGGTTTTTATCGTGGTGTACTAACACACGAGGCGTAGCCGAGTGTGTTAGACACCACGATAAAAACCTGCGTGTTGCCGGATCGCACTAACGCACGAACTCACAACCATGTATTAATAGTTATACAAAACGGGTCTACAATTTTAGTGTTTTCTTACAATCTTAGTGTTTGATCCCGATTAGCCGTGCGTTAGTCCCCTCGCCGTGCGTTAGTACTTTTTTTTGCATTGTCACGTGGTGTTATTTGACCAATCAGGATGGCTACATTCTTGAACCCGTTTTATAATAACGTATGAAGGGATGGACAAAAACCATGTGTTGATGCAGTAGATAAAACCTAATGGATCAAAATTTGTTTATTATCATTATTGGGGGAGGGGGGGGGGGGGGTTAAATTTGACTTAAATAATCTGTAAATTGAAAAAGAAAAGTATAGATACATAAATACATATGTTGTTTTTTTTCAACCGTCCATACAACATTTATCTACATAATTTGATGATATGAGTGTAGGGAAATGAAGAAACAATATAGAGAGAGAGAGAGAAAGAGAGAGGAGAGAAAGAGATGAAAAGAGAAATACATATGAATAGAAGAAAGGGAAGGATGAGTAAGATGATAAAGAGAAAAGGAGAAAGAGAGAGCGAGAGAGAAAGAGAAAATTTAAAAAAAGAGAAAGAGGAAAGAGGTAAAGAAACTCATTATGTGAAATGGAGGAATAGGGCGAGACCTGTAACAAGGCAGTAAAATACAGAGAAACAGAGAGAGAGGTGGCAGCGAGGAAAGAAAAGCCATACAAATAACAATAATGGGTTCACATCTAGCGTAGATCATAAAAAGCATGTAACCTGACAATGTTTGTCGAACTAGATCCTGAAACCCAATTCTTAGCAATCAGGTGGCGCAGCTTTTTCATGTCCTAACCAGCCACAAATCAATCAAAGAACATTCCTAAACCAAAATCTATAACTGGGAGTGGGCGACAAGGAAGGAAAGTCGAAAACTCATGTCGGGGCCCACCTCTTTACGGGGGGAAAAAAGTACATCCTTGACCCAATACAATACACATCCACCCCTGTTCTGCAAACATGCTCCTAGCTTACCGACACACTCTGCAGCAAAGCCAAGCACTCAAAAAGGGATTGTCGGCGCGGAAGGTGTGGTGTATGTTCCACATTTTGGAATAATTGATTGGTTTCTTGACAGAATTAAGGGGCTAGCCGGCATTGTAAAGGACTGCCTGTTTTTTGACAGCTCTTAATTGATTCGCGAGAGATGGCAGGAGACCTAACACACTGCATGTATGGATTTTAAAACATGTGCACTCAGCGGTGTTGCGAGACAATTTCGAAGAGGGGTAGTGGTGTCTTACCCAATTTAACAAGGAAGACGAAAATTTTCCAGCAAGCAAACAAGCAACAACAACAGCAACAACAAAACAACTAACAAAAAAAAAACAAACACAAAGTTCATAAATTTGTCAAATTTTGCCAACATAAATTTGAACGTGGACATGAGGGGGTGTCACACTCCATACCCGAGATCCCCCCCCCCCCTCCTCTTTTAGCGACACCCCTTCTCACTCATAAGAAAATGTCACATGCATGTAATACGAAAATATGTAATTATCAAATGGACTCTAATCAGTTACTGTGAACATCAATGCAGGACACGGTCGACATTTCTTTTCTAATCAAATCATTTTTCGCATTGCCCACGGCATATAGATGTGGGTTAATATGTAAGCGGCTATTATAACATTCGCAGATTTCGATGGACTTTGCGTTTCGTTAATTCATTTGGTGATTTGGTAATTCAGCTTAAATGCTCACAAGGGATTACTTATTTGTTTAGTATAATTTCTCTCTACAAAGAAAGCAGATTTTCTTCTTTCATTTATCTTACTAACAAGACGGGTGTTACGTTACATCTTGCGCACTAACTTTTATATGTAATCGAATATAGGCAACGCCACATTTGACGAGAAAAACGCATGGTTTCTGGAAAATGTGATCAAGGATATCTCTTGCTTTAATACCTTAAGGTTCCTAGTTAGACCAGAACGTGCCCCACGGTCACGTCTCGATAGCTTGACCTTTCGCTTCCAATCTTGTGAGTTTGGTTAGTCCAATTCGTGGGAGATAGAATGAGATGGTTTTATTTAACCCTCCTGCCAGGATCATTCACGATCCATCTAATGCTCATCCTTCCTTTATCGATGGGAAATCAACTGTTGCCTGCTTGCTGATGATGATGCTGGTTTCTCATACCAGAATGTCACACCAGGAGGAATTGCTCATTGAGTACGTGCCTAACAGTGATTATCCTTGGGAAATATTTACTATAAAGTGCTTGGTGCACGAGGGGGGATAAAAATGGCGGAGTTTAGAGGGAGCACGTTTCCACGACAGTGATACGTCACGACATTATAGGAGAGCATGATGGCACTGAAATTATCGTGCCCGTCATGAAGCTATTATGTGTGAGTTCTCAGGATTGGTTTTTGGATTTCCGAAGTTCAATTTTAAACTCCGCAATGGATCTAGTCAAAAAGATTCAAGGAAATTATTCGACTGGATGACTACTCCTCGGATAATCTTCTGTTGAAAAAAACTCACCTCAGATATTCCCTATGAATACCCCTTGGCTTTTTTCTCAACATGCTCAAAGGCTATTATGTTCCTGAAAATTCCAATTATTTGTATCAAACGTGAGGAATATTCCGGGGGGGGGGGGTTGTTCCAGGAGCTAGTGGTCCGGAGTGCTGTCCTATTATGGAATGGGTTTGGTGGTAGCTGTCCTGGTTTATCTCACTACGAAAATTGCCAGGATGCTTGACACAATGTCTATGTTTAAAAAAATGTTTTGAATATAATGAGATAACAAGAGAATTTGATTTGGTGAATTAAAGTGTTTCCTTTAATATCAGAATATAACCACTAGAATATAATCATATTTGTTTGGCTAATGTTAGCATAACCTTTGCTGTTACATAATTGAATATATTACATGTTAATGCATTATTGTCAATTAGTAATAGTTACTACACGGCAAAAAATAAACAAAATGATGCCAGTTATAATTAATTGAGTGTCACAAAGGTTGATTGTTGCCGATATATTATCATATTGCATATCAAAGTATACAGGAGTGAAAAAAATAGGCATGAACTCCCCGAAGACAAAAAGACACTTTGCTCATCGCACAAGAAATGCATTTTGATAACGACGGAAATGCGGGTTGAGATACGATTCTTTTTTTCGTCGAACCCAGGGCGTAATTACCTGGAAATGGTTGGAGTTTTTACCCCTTTTTGTGCATCTGGCGGCCTCTGAAAAGGCGTTCTTCAGAATTAAATTGAACGGCTACCATTAGTACTGATCGATGCCCTACTATTCCTTACGATCGAGAAGAAAGATTTGCTCAACGGGCGTCGTTACTTGCCCATGCTCTAGGGCTGGGTTTCATAATGGAGCTCAGATGGTTTTATAGCGTTTCCATCTTCCCTTCGCTTCAACTTGTGGGGGAAAACATGATATGAAGAAGATAAAGAGCAGAAATACTCAATATTTCATTATTATAATGGTTCCATTGAATATTAATGATGTCATTGGGTCAGACAGAACAACTGCTTTAGTTAAATTAACTGCTTTGTTAAATTAAGTTAATATAAAGGTGTTGATAAAGATGACAATACTGGCAATCATAATGATAATGGTAATAGTGACGATTAGCATTCAATAAATTGACATCATGACACAATTTGGGCCTAAATGATAACCAGTGATTATAAATGTCCTTAAATTTTTTTTTTAAATATTAATCTTTTGTGATAATATTATGATCTTTAGATACTTCCAACATGCAGGGAGCGCAGCAGTATAATAAGTATATCAATAACCTGAATTTGTCAATATCTATTAAAAATTATTATTCACCATCATCAAAACTAAACAGAAGGGAAAATATTCAAACGCCAAACGAGTTAATTACGAAAATGTTATTATAACAGTTAATGAACTAAAATGCGATGTACCGTAGAGCAATTTTGTCCGTCCGTGACGCAAAATATACTTTATCATAAAATTAATTGAAAGACTATTACTGCCATGAGATACATCAAAGATTAGTAGAAACTTGGTTTTCAAAGGGTTCCAACGTGGCAGAGTTCTTGGACCAAACTATTTTTAAGTAGGGGTGTTGTCAAAAATGACACTTTTAGCAAAATTTCCATTTGTGATGCCCTTATGTCAGCTCTCTCATCAATATAAAGCTTGTTTTGAAATTCCAAATGTCTGATAGGGAAGCAAAATTTATCTGACTAACATTTGCAAGTGAAAGTATTACACAAGATCATGTTGTTCTGATATTAATAGAAAAAGAGTAATGAGAAGTGAACACAAAATTTCCATCTCCCACTCTAAGAAATGCAGCGTTTTATTGATTCTCTATTAAATAAGTAACCATGACAACCAAATTTGATCATTTTCAGTACACCTAGTGATACCCTCCACAATAAATGCTAGAGCAATCCATCACATCTAATCACTTATTTTTACAGGCCTCAAAACTTGAAAAAAAATTTGAAAGGTCCATCGTAAATATCTTAATTTTCATTATAAAAATCATACGAGTTCAATCATCAGGGTTCAAATACTACGAAACATTTTCGGATAGCTTTAAACATGCTAAATGCGTGGCTGACCGCCGATGATAAATTCCACAGCACTTCCAATTGCTGGCTTACGTGAGAGCGCAACCATTATTCATTGCGCAATCGGCTCTAACGCTCCCTTCAACGTCAAGAGTATAATGCCATTTCCGTATTCAAACGACAAGGTATTAAAGGACCTTTTTGCAATGTACCCAATTGTATCGTTGAGCAACACTCGAAAGAAGCAAATCAAAATCAAATCGAAGAGAAATCCAATCCCCCTCAATCGTCCACCATTAGGGTATCCGCCAAGCATCGCACTGTCAGCTAAATTCGGCTTATAAATTGGCTTCCCTGTGTCAATTACAGATAATAAATTGGGAGCTATTCCATGGCAGAAAGCAGAATGGGACGAAGTGGGGCTTATTATGTATATCTATGTTTTTTCTCCGAAGGCACTTTTTGCTGACAGATTGTAAATCTAACAGGTGTTTATAAAGTGCAAGTCGGTATCTTTCAAACACAATTCGGCAAACGCAAGGTAATGTTACAAAAACCTTGGATTTTCACTTTGTGAACAATAAATATGGAAATATCAAATGTTTAAATAAAATTTACAAAGACGAAAAAAATCAAACAAATGGGAATTTGTCAGAGGTAGGCGATTATTTCTAAGCGCTACGAGTATAAATATAGCCCATAATGACAAATTACTTGTGAAGACGTTCAAGAAAGTACTCAAATCGTTTTTTTTTTTCTTTCTTTTCTTTTTTTGTCTAGGATAAATCACATATTACCAAATCGTCATCTGTCAAGAGTAATATCGCGTCACCCTCTATGATTGTGTTTGTGGGTCTCTGTCTTTGTGCTTCTGTTTTTGTCCCGCTCTATCCTTTATACGCGTGTTTGTTTGATCTGTGCCTCGTCTCATGTCTAACTCTCTGTCTGTATGGTTTGTGTCTGTCTATTTTATGAATGTTTGTACGCCTGTCACTGCTGTCTATCTGTCCAGTGTCCAGCTTTCAGACTCTATGTCTCGCGCTCTCTAACACCCCTCCCCTATCGCTCCCGTTCTGCCCCCTTCCTAATCCCCCCTCACCATCTCCCTCTCTGCCCCCTCTCTCTCTTTCTCCTTCTCTCTACTTCTGCCCTCTCCAGCTCTGCCCTTCTCTCCCTCCCGCCCTCCCCTCTTTCCCTCTCTTTCCCCCTCTTCCCTCTCCCCTACCATGCCTACCCTTCTATCTCCCCCTCTCTATATCTGTCTCTCCTCTATCTCTCTCTCACTTCCTATTCAATAAACCCTACATTTTTGTATTTTTTTCATTAGAGGAATATAGAACACGGCCTCATTTTTTTTGTCCCTGGGAATTGAATACCATGAGTCAATCACTTGGAAGAAAATCAAGGCAGACAGACTTGACTCCTAACCGAAATCAAACTTCCGAAAAGTAAAGCTAATCTTCTATGGTAACCCAGAAATTCATAACGATTCTATACTTGAACGGTTTGATTGTACATTCCACTGCCAGCGAAGGCTACCATGTTCCACGTTACGGAATAGATAAAAACCGAATCTGATTCAACCAAATTGAACAAGAAGGCATCCATTTGATTAGGAAGGCATTACAGACCCTTTATACTAACCGTTCGTTAAATATTCTTAAAACGGTTCTGCTCTTAATAGGGAGCGGCATTTCACCGTCACTTGAAGTAAAAGAGGGAGACACAGAGAGACAGAAAGAGGGATAAAAAGAGGGAGAGGAGAGAGAGAGAGAGAGAGAGAGAGATACCGAGACCGAGACCGAAACCGAAACCGAGACCGAGACCTAGGGGAGGAGAGTAAGAGAGAGAGAGAGAGAGAGAGAGAGAGAGAGAGAGAGAGAGAGAGAGAAACCAATTAGGAGCATTGGGCGTTGAGGTGAAAACAGGGAGAGGGATGGAAAGATGAAAAGAGCACAAATTGCATCACAGGAGAATTCAAATGTATGATGATTTTATCATGCAAAATATATGCTACAAATGATTCCATTTATGGCACTGGAACCATCACTAATCCCTTTTGTGAGTTGCGAACATCCATTATTTCCTTTTCTCCATCAGTACGATAGGGAAGACTGGGAGTGATTATCATAGCGAACTTTCATCCTACTGGGGCGTTATATCAGACAGCCCTACGCCAATGACTAGGGGGGTGTTACGATAATCGTATGGAATTAGGCCAAAGCACGTGAAGACCGGTGTTTCCCTCCTATAAGCTCTTGAAAATGGAAAATTTGCCTTTTAAATGCTCCCAACTCATGAATGTGACAAGCTAGTTCGGCGACGCTAATGATGCCTGGGCAATCGTAGAGTTAGCTGTAGGATCAATTTGAAATAAAATGAAAGAAACCCTCAACTTCACGAAATTCAGACACAACCATTCGCGAATTCCACCCACATCCCCGCCATGTAAGGGGGTCGATACATGAACCATTCTGTTTCATTAAAAAAAACTTCTTCTTCTTCTTTGTTTTCTTCTTCTTCCTTTTATCCGTCTACATCTTCTTTTTCTTCCTCTTCCTCTTTTTCTTCTTCTTCTTCTTCTTCTTCTTCTTCTTCTTCTTCTTCTTCTTCTTCTTCTTCTTCTTCTTCTTCTTCTTCTTCTTCTTCTTCTTCTTCTTCTTCTTCTTCTTCTTCTTCTTCTTCTTCTTCTTCTTCTTCTTCTTCTTCTTCGTCCCTTTTTTTCTTATTCTTCTTCTCATTAATTTGTTTTCTTCTTTTTCTTTTTCTTTTTCTCGTTGTTGATCCTCTACCGCCTCTTCTTCTTCTTCCTATCATTATTTTTTTCTTGTTGTTGTTCTTCTTCCCTTTTCTTGTTCTTCTTTCTCTATACTTCCTCTCCTTCTTTTTGTTCTTCTTACTCCTCCTTCTCTTTTATTCTTCTTCTTATATTAATCTTTTCTTAATCTTTTCTTCCTCTAGTATTCTTCACCTCCTCCACCTCCTCTTTCTTCCTCAAATTCCTCTTCTTCTTCTTCTTCTTCTTCTTCTTCTTCTTCTTCTTCTTCTTCTTCTTCTTCTTCTTCTTCTTTTTCTTCTCTATCTTATCATCATATCATCATCTGTTTACTGCCTATCCGTCTCCTATCTCTTCTGAATGTCTGCCATGACACTTGTGCTGATACTTGCATTTCTCTTTTCTCTCTCGAAATTTAAAGGGCAACCAACCTTCGTAAAAAGCTGATTTGTGTGGAAGGAAAAAAAAATTGTGGTACACCAAAATATCATTAAATTCCTGTTTTTTCCTGAGCGCCTTTTTCCTCAGGCAGTACTCAAAATACATTGTAGACAGCATATTGTTATAGGTCTTCAAAAAAGAAAAAAAAATCCTACAAAGTTAATGTATACAATTTGATATATTGAAATTTTAGTCATTTTGTGTGTTTACAGTGATCGTACCGATTCTGTCAATTTGAAATACCCATATGGATAGTAATAACAACTTTTAAAATATAAACTTTCTTATTGTTTGTCCGATTTTGTTCAAACTTTCACCAATGTGCTTCTCTGATTTTTCTACTTTCACACAAATCAATTTTTTACAATGGTTGGATTGCCCTTTAACGGGTTCAGCAAACCTTTTTCTCACGACAATACTACAAGACTTTATATGACCTGATAATATTGCTTGCTTACCAAAATACATAATGATATAATGACACAAATGCTTACACAACGACATACTTATTGTACTCTAATCAATTTGAAATGGCATTTTGGGTTAACAGTTATTTGCAATTGTCGGGGAGGTATATAAGGACAATAGTTGAATTATAAACACTCATTCTAAAAATAACAGATCGTTCATAAAATTGGATTTTTACTTGACTATATGCTACAGGCCAGGCGCACGTCACTGTTCATCATACCTACACTACATTTCCCGCAAGAAAAACACTCATCAAATGATCTTCTGATAGATATTCGATGGAAAGCGATAAGAATCGAAGTATTTCCGCTAAAAATGAGAGCGAAAATTTCCGATTTGATTGAATTATGGCGGAGCATTATCAAATAAGAGCAAAGAAAGAAAATGATTTCATCGGAAGTAGTGTTATGATTCCCTAAAATCCGCTCTATGACAAGACTTTTTTCTTTTCCGATTTAACATTGCCTAAGTGTCTCATTGTTATACTTGGCGAACGACTTTAACCCTTTCGAAACAATTGAACACATTTTGTGGATTGGCTCAATAACTTTTGGACAAGAGCTTTAAAAAATATACCTGATGCATGAGTAGAAAGAGCAGAAATTTCTGCACACACTGTGTCCATTACTGTTGAATGACCATATTGCGTTCGACGCCAGGAATTTTAAAAAGGGAAATAAACTTCAAAATTCTTAAATTGGCAATTTTTGAGAGGTCCAAAATCATTGTTGTTTTTTTTTTTTTGGGGGGGGGGGTTTTATCGAAATTGGCAATTCTTTCAACTTTCGACAAAGTTCCTAACCATGTATATTATTTTCAAGATATTACATCTTATTAGAACCATGTAGCACTAAAAGAATTTTTTTTTTTGCCAGTTTGAAAAACAAAATGTGATCAATTTAGGCCTTAAATAATTCCTGTCCTGAAAGGGTTAAGGCCGCTCCATAGAGCCTAGGTTCATAAGGTTTCTTTGCAGCTTGCGATTGTGGGAATGACGTAATTTGAAACCCACTGACCGGCGATGTAGAGGTTTTTATAGATTTTCTGTTTTCGATCTGAATTTTTCCCCCCTTTTTTTTTTTTTTTTTAAAGAATTTTCGTCTTTTCTTACTTCCGCCGAATTAACAGGCTAGATTGCTACAGGGCTAAAAGAAATAAAGGGGGGGGGGGAGCATTGCAGACAAAAAATTGCCCTCCCTTTATGTTATTTTCATCTACGCTGAACAATTAATTTTGCATGTTTAGTTGCATCAAAATAGTTTGTTTTCTACGTTTTAGATTATAATAATTATCAAAAATATTATAGTGAAAGAATCAACAAAAGAATCTACAAAATAGTTTATCGTAATTCTGTTTTGAGTCTAATTATAGTCGCAGTGTGATTGAGACAAGGTATATGCCTGTTGATTAGGCCAAATAAAATGAATTCTTAGTTTCTCGTCCTCTCGTCCTTCCTGTTTCGTCCCGCCTCATTTGTTTGTTTGTTTGTTTTTGGTTTTTGGTTTTTTGTTGGTTATTTAATATTTTGTTCTGAAATGGAATAAGAATCTGAGGACATCTAGAAGAAAAAAAAAATCATCGATGTAATGCAATTTCACCTTGTTTTGAACCTCTGAAGTACGAGTACAGAGGAAATTCAATGAAGAAAAAGTGTGTGGATTTTTTTTTCACCCAGTAGTGTTTTTATGTACAGGAAAACTATCAAATATTAAATAACATGGAACCCCCTCCTCAAGATTTTCAAAAAGAAATCAGGACGAGAAACTAGGAAATCAATTTTCTTGCATGGCCTTGAAGATAAAGTTGAGTTCTGATCATGAGATTGAATTGTGAGAGAAACTGTCTCAAAGCAATTGGGAAAGGTTGATTATATAGCACATTAGAATTGGTGTATGCTGTAAGGTCTTGGAATCACAAATATGATAAGAAATTGACTCAAAAACTGCCGAGAGTCACATGCACTGCACACAGAAATCTGTATATGGGACTACACCTAAATGTTCGGCCTGAACATTTCAGCTGTTTCTTGTCATATCTTTTAATGTGAGGGCATTTGAAGAGCAATCCTTTTCACATGTTTCAGGGGACATATATACTTTGATAATCTTCCAAACTAACATAAAAAGAATGAGAAAGCTCACAAATTATTTTTTACCTTTCCCAGTACTCACACTTCCCTTTAAAGAAAGTGACAATAATTTGACATCAATACGATGACTACCAATCATCTCCAACTTAACCAATAATACCAGATTAGGCAGATGGGGAAAATATTTGTGTCTATAATTTACTGCAGGCAATAAGGTCGTTAACAAACATCCCACTTCATAGATTGAACGCCCTTATGACTCTTAGCAGTGCTCCCTTGCTCCTTTCACATTTCCCCGCGCGTAACATCTTCAGATGAAGCAATAATAACGTCTGGCAATGCCCATGGGTTTGTGTGCTTTCAATGAACAAAGTGCATTCGAGAAAACAAGGAAAACAAAAAAATGCTCTGGCGTCCAAAAATCAATTTAAGATAGCTAAGTCACCACAGAGCTATTTACACATGAACTGTTTATAGACTCCCAGACAGCAATAATGTTCGGATGTCCAAATTTTGATGCAGCAAAGGGTCTAAGGAAATTATTATTTACAACAACAACAACAAAAAAGCATTCATGCATGAATCGGAATTGCCGTATTTAACAACAAAAATGTGCCTTTAGGCAGATCGAGGGAGAAAATGGCTTACCGAACGAAAATTAGTAAGGAAATTTGTTTTACTCCTCACCAGTTCAAAAAATGAAGAAAAAAGTAAACATTACCGATATAGATGATGGTCATTCAAACTGATTTTATTTGAAGGAGAAATATGTTATCACGTTGCGTCACACAAGGCGTCATTTGTTGCATTAGGACCGCGTCAGCAACTGGTACGACCTTTTGCGAGTAATAAAGAGTGATGTCGTTTAAAAATTGACTGCAAAATTAACAGTGCAAACAATATTTTCAATAACTGGCGTGAAAGTTACTTGCCTTCACCGGCTCAGCCTGTGTAATCCGGGCTTTTTACTTTATACCTGACTAGTGTGATATAATTCTAAATAAACATCATATATCAAAATTCATGGGTTCGATAAAGAATGAGTAAGTAAAAAGGAGTACAGGAGGAGGGGGTAGGGTCCCCGGACGGGTAGACTACACGAGTACTTTGATTCAGTATTATGTTACTAGTTTATATAGTGATGATTATTACCCCCTCCCCTCCAAAAGGAAGTACAAAATCATAACTGAAATGTGACTTAAAGAGAAAATAAAGGGTGATAATTAAAGGCTTATCGAACACGGGGTGAAATCGGTGCAGGCTCCTACAACAGACTTGCGTAAATATAAACATCGTTTAAATATAAGATAATTACCCGCCCCTCACAGACATAATAAAATAAAGAATTAAAAAATAAATATACAAAAATCAAATATACAAAATAGAATAATAATAATGGTAATGATGATGATACTAATGACGATAATTTCTAGCTCAGATTGCAGGGAAATGGCTTTGGCTTTAGACATTCAAACATTTTGGGAGGGACAAGGGGACATCAGATTTGGCTCAGTGCCCATGAATATGTCCTGACACCCCTAATCCCAACCCTTTATCTTTGACGAAATAAAAGTAAATGTTGCCCTGAGGGTATGTCGGATAAAAAACATGCCGCCTCGTCCATGTTTGTCTTTTTTGTCTTTTTAGATACGCTATATAAGGCAAGATATCAATATTAATGTAAGATAGGAAGAGAGAGAGAGAGAGAGAAATGCAGGTAGAAAGAGAGAAATAACTAAGAGCTCGAGAAAGAGAGAGAAAGATAGAGAGACAGAGACAGAGACAGAGACAAGGGTTGAGAAAGAGGAAGAGAGAGAGAGAGAGACTGAGAGAGAGAGAGAGAGAGAGAGAGCGAGCGGAGAGGGAGTAAAATTTGATTCCATAGTTTAAGCACTACGATTTTCAGTATACAGAGTATTAAAATCAACACACTTTTTCAGAGGAAAAAAAAAATTATGAAAGAAGAATAAATAAAACCCATATATTTAAGTAAATGTAAAGTAATTGGTAAGGCTTTCTTTGTTCGATTAACGAAAATAAGAATCACCACCGAGACTTCCTGTTTTTTTTTTTGTGTGTTTTTTTTTTCTTATATGCCACTCTAAAATGTAGAAATATTGAGCAAACCGACAAAGATACATGACTACAGTTTAATACAGATAAGGAACACGTCATAAAACGTCACTGATGGTAGCATTGGTGCCTTTGTATTTCGACAAGGTATCATTTACCGGATTTAATCATCATATTGGAATACTGACTTAAGATCCAGATCAATTCGCCTTGAGGGTGAATCAGGGACAGGTTTGAGGTAGAAAAGTCAAACAGAACTAATGAAAAAGAGGAAAGCAAAATATTGACATAAAGACCATCTTCACATCAGCCATGACATCTAAGAAAATCACTTGGTTAACCAACACATTAGCTTTGTGTAATGTTTCAAGGATAAAGTAGAAAAGCAGCCCTACTTTCTCGTGTTTGTCATTTTTTTCCTATCTCAAAACTGTTGCTTCGGGGAAGAGTTATATCTTTTGAGGACAAGTCATAAGGGAAGGAGAAGAAGTAAAAAAGATGATGTTTTGGATTCAGTTGGTGCAGCGACTAAAGTATAAAATTTATCGGTATCATAAAGTCATTTTCAAAAGTTTGAAACCACTTGAATTTTTTTTTTCTTGACGCTTCAGTCACTCGGCCTGCATTACATGGTCTTATTGAACGATATAACATTTTTTTTTTTTTTTTTTTTTTTTTTACAGTAGTCTATATTATCAGAGTAGTGCTATGATCCTATTTGAAGAATGAATATATAACACGATAAAAACTACTTTCGAAAAATAAACTCAAGGGCAATTTCAAAGGCCTATTGTACTGCCCATAGAAATCTTGTTCGGATTACGTAATACGCCATTGTAATGTTCGCACATTTCTAAAGGTGATAGACAGGGCTATTGAAATTGTCTTGAGTTTATTTTTCGAAAGTAGTTTTTATCGTGTTTTATATATATATATATATATATATATATAATTTTTATTATTATTATTATTTATTTATTTATTTATTTATTATTATTTTTTTTTTTTTTGCAAAGAGAGGTCTTGTAGGACATTGGTTATAATGTACGTGACATGCTATGGTAGCTTTAAAATGACCCTCCCTCAAGAGGGCTACTCTGAAAGTCTGACTATCAAATCAACGCCATTTCAAAATCTCAAGAAAATGGCCTTTTTTTAACCAGGGAAGAAGTGGTGGTACGTCCAACATGAACTATCCTCCCATAATTCTCCGAGATGACCATGAAATTCAAAGCATTGTTATTAAAAACAAATGCAATTTCATTTAATGTGTTGTTTTTTTTTTTTTGCATCGGAGTTAAAACGTATTTTGCAATGAATTACTTGTATTTTATCATGTGCAAATAGAAGCATTGCCGTTATACTTGTACTGTGAGTCCGTAATTATTCAGTACATAGGCCACTAGTATTGTCTATGATCATCTTCTTGAGTACGTCTGATATTCTACAAAGGCATGTGCAAGAACTCCTAAATCTGCCCCATTACTAGATACGACTCTCTCTATATATATGTCTCACTGATGGATCTCGGAGGTATTGAGCATAGTATGAAATATAAAAAATATTACGATTTGTTAACCCTTTCATGACAGGAATTATTTAAGGGCTAAATTGATCGCATTTTGTTCTTTAAATTGGCAACAATAACATTTTTCTTTTAATGTTACATGGTTCTGATAAAATGTTATGTCTTTGAAAACAACATACATGGTTAGAAAAGTTGGAAAATTGCCAATTTTTGATTAATAAAAACAATGATTTTGAAATTATCAATGCATTGCCAATTTAAGGATTTTAAAGCTTATTCTCATTTTTAACATTCCTGGCATCAAACGCAATGGTCATGTAACAAATACGGACATAGTGTGTGTGCAGAATTTTTTGCTTTTTATAATCATGCATCTGGTATGTTTTTTTAGAGCTCTGAATCAAAAGTTATTGAGCCAAACCACAAAATGTAGTCAGTTGTCTTGAAAGGAACTGTCTTCACGTACCATAAATTATATAAAAACACAAACAATGAATTACATCCATATTGGGACGGGGAGGGCTAAAGTAAACATCATTTCGTAATGTACCTACTTTACGTCCAATCATTACGACCATGCCAACAGTGCCAGTAATTGCTCACAATAAAAGGTGATGAATCAACAGATCAAGGATACTTTTTAAAAGTTTTGCAAATATCTGTTGACTGAACGATATATTTATTACATGAATTCAGTGATTGCTAGCAAATGTCATTATCATTATTAACATGATTAAGGTCCTTTGTGCCGAGGAGGATGTTTTCTCTCTATATCAAGTTTCATTAACTCTTGAAAATAAAGGTGAGTTCTGTGTAAAGGCAATTACATTGGGAAAGAAACTGCCTGGAAGCAATTGAGAAAGGTTGACTATGTATATATAAATATTATTATATATTGTGAGGTATTGGAATTTGAGAAATTTGAGAAATTGGTTCAATCTCACTGAAAGTCACAGCCCTCCACACAAAAATGAGTATTTGGGACTACATACACATGAATGAAAGTTTAGTCCAATTTTTTTTTTTAGATATGTCTCGTCTTATTTCGAATTCGTTGAAGAGCAATCATTTTCAGGGGACATTTTCTTTGATGATATTCTTCCAAGCTAACTGTATGACGAATGAGAAAGCTCACATCGTTCGCCTTTACCAGGGCCCGGCTTGCATAAAACTTACCATTAATGGTAACTCTGCCTTCAATGGTAACTACCATAGTAACATTGCTCAACAGCCAATCAAATTCAATGTTTAAATGGGAGTTATCATTGATGGCAAAGTTACCATCAATGGTAAGTTTTATGCAACGGGGCCCAGAACTCAACCCCCAATTTAAGGGCACTGAATGCTTTTGCTCGAAATTCAAATCAAGATAGGCCTATTGTAAATTTAAATCATTCTGCGATTGAAAAATTTAAAAAATTAAAAAAAACTTGAAAGTGCATCATGACCTATTCATACTATTCACCTCCAGCTGTTTAAACACGATCGATTTTTGTTTTAATCGGCACGATTCTGTTCGAGTTTAAATGGGAAATCCCGGCATTCCGTACATTTAGCCCATAATATTGCTTTGCACATTTTTTTTTTAAATTCTCCTGATTTCAACATGTTACAGATGTTACAGGCAATGATGGCAGGAAGAGTAGCACCGACGTAGCATTTTCACCACTCCTTGAACATTTGGAGATAATGAAACAACCATGCATGATTTACTGACTGGCGTAATGTGTACTGGTTGATTAGTCCTATTGTTACGAATTTAGATTCTTGCATCAAAAGGTTTTCATGCACTGTAAATGCACATCATCAGCGTCTGCCTGCTTAATATGTTTGTATACAACTTTCAAAAGAACACAAAATGTATGAGTTTCCAAGGCAATGTATTACCACAAAATATCAAAGGTCTGGATTTCCCTTGGCCAGTTTGCTTGTTGAAGGTGTGTGGTGAGTTCACAAAACTGTATTTCATATATGGCAAGGTTTCGCGTGGAAAACTAGTAAACATGTTATAGGGATCCGAGTCATCATTAACGTCAAAGTTACATAACCTGAAAGGGCAGATGAGAGCTCATCAGTGGGAAAATAATTATGCTCCATTATACTTATAATGGTGGTGTTATAGGCATTTTAGATATATATGTACAAATGCGACTAATATGTCACCGTTCGAATAAGCGACTTGAATATTTTATATTTTCCTCTATTTCAGTTCATTTCGAATATAATAATCACGCGGGCATGGTTTGTACAGAGCACACTAGCTATCGTACTGAAGGAATACATTTTCTACTGCCATCATCACTACCCTCATCATCATCGACGATTTAACAAAAATACGTAAATATTACTACTGATATTAATACCAGTGTTGGGTCCAAGACCAGAGGGTCCGAGATCAAGATCAAGATCAGACAGTCCGAGATCCAGATCAAGATCAAGATCCGCAGCTCAAGATCGATATTAGAACATCTGAGATCAAAATCAGATATGTCCGAGATCAAGATCAAGATCGAGGTTACTGATGCCGATCTCGAGACTGGTCTCGAGGTCAAGATCGGTCTCGAGGTACCCAACACTGTCGTGTTTTCGCAGATTGGTGAACGATTTTAAAAGCTTTTTCGTTTGATAATTTACGTAATAGCAATGTTGATCTCGAGCGATGTCGAGCGAAAAATCCGAGAACAGAAGGTCCGAGATCAAGATCAAGATCAAGACCAACACCTTCGAGATCAAGAACAAGATCGAGGTTACTGATGCCGATCTCGAGACTGGTCGCGAGATCAAGATCGATCTCGAGGTACCCAACACTGATTAATACAGCTACAAAAACTACTACTTCTATCATTACCATTATGAATAAGTGAATATACCAGTTAGTTTATCCTGATCTCATCAGGCCTCCCTCAATGACAGCCATTAATATGGAGATTTAAAAAAAATACTTTAGTTTAATTGGGCTCCTCCATAACAAAAAAAAAAAAATCAGCACCTCAACCGTACACTATCATCAACAGCATCCAAATCGCCATATATCATGCATTAAAAAAAAAATCTCCACATCAAAATATGCGATGATATTATACCTATCGACTTGGTGCAGATCCAACATAACTGAGAGATAATTATATTCACAGTGCAGCACAGAAGTCGGCTTTAAATAGTGCAGAGTGTTTTGGATTTTACGGTTAGTGTTACTCACCAATGAGAAAATCTACCACTCCAAGGGTAGATACACCCGCTACACGTAAAATCTCAACAAAAATGTCCGAACAGCACCACAACAAAGATGAAATTCAAAGAATGCCAAGGAGTGACTGAAGGCAAGCAAGAACTTTACAGAGAAGAAAAAGGGTATGAACTGTTCTGCCGGTCTAAAATGTCAAGCGAAACGATGTTTTTTTTTTTTAGGTCTAATCTTCCAGTTTTTATCTCAGATTCAAAGAAGTTTTCAAGATGATCGAGCAAACAACTTGCTAGATGGAAAACATTCATGCAGAATGATCAAGTTCAAGTAGTGTCGATGCTAGATTGCAACTTTTTCTTTTGAATCGAAAGCTTTAGCAGACGACGGTCTGACCAGCAAACCGCGCGGCAATTACACCCGAAATGATCGTCTGCTGTTTGGCGTCCGCGAATCACGACAGCAAATCCCCACACTGGACTCCGTGGTCACGTGATCAGGAAGCTACCAAACAGGTAATTTGGAATGGACGCCATGTACTATGACATATGCGTTTGACATCGGAAAATATCAACTCCAACAAGTGGGGAAGAATGATAAACAGATGCAATGATAGAATTGCAAAACATCGTGAGTGGGAAACATCTGAGGAAAAAGGTACTCGATTGATTTCCCGCGCATGTTCTGAGTTAGAGCTGAATTGATAGATATTCAAGTTTTGTCCTCGTCTTTGATTCAGAACGAATGTCGTCTTCACCACTGTCTGCATACAGATTGTGGGGGAAAAAAAAACAACTCTGTTATGCCGATTTCTCTAAGCTATCGTGGATACTGTTGCATAATGTCATAATTAAAGACAACATTTTGCTTGGGACCCATAATACAAGGACATGCAATAGATAATTTTAAAAAGTCGAATGCACTGAAAACATAATTTTATACAAGACGCAAACATAAAAATCGTACCAAATTCGTTCATCAAATATAAACCATGCAGGGAACGTGACACACAATAGCAACTTTCGCAGCAATAATCCAACAATTTTCTTAAAGTAGCACAATCCTCATAATTTCCATCTTTCCTAAACACCTATACCATTATCATATTCGTGCATGTCATTAGTAAGACAGTGTAGGAGTACACGTTGTACGTTAATATTTCCATTATTTCCTGGCAGTCGAGATAATGATGACAAAGAATATCGAAAAAGTAAATGTTTTTATAGCATGCAAATCAAAAAAAATCACTATCATAATGGTGGGTCGCCTGAATTGTTCTGCTTCTGCCCCCTCCCGAAAAAAAAAGCTTAGCTCACCAATGAGGAGACATAAGGCCACCTGCTACAAAATTCTATTTCGCCTTAAATTAGTTATTTAAAAAAAAATAGGAAGTTATGTTTGAGGTCTATAATTAACTTAGTTTGAAGCCGATCTCTTTTGTTTACAAAAATAAATTTCAAGTAAACAGCCGTTTTCTCCCCAAACACTGGATACATGTGATAAGTAATCCATTATCAATGTCTGGCTTGCTATTAAGGAAAGTTTGCTTAGAAAATTCAGGGAAAAGATGCAACAGTTACCACTCCAATTGGCTGTTGAGCTAAACGAATGATCACATACTCCGGAAAATTCGCCATTTTAGGGCGCTCTATCGATCCACGGGGTGTGCAGCGAAGAATTAGGTAATTTCATTAATCACTCTAATTAGAAGAAAACTCTTCTATTTTGTCTATGACGTCAGGCATGGAGAAAAATAGTATGCGAGGTGAGCAATGGAAATCGATTAGAGTTTAAGTAGCGCATAAATACAATTTGATTTGCCATCCATCAAGGCTTGCATTAGCGCGCAGTGTCGTTGAACACGGCCAAAGATAGAAAAGAGAATGGGATAATTAGGGTACAAAGCTATAGGGGGAATGATGGAAAGAGGTTGATGGAAGTGGGAGGGGCAAGGAGAGCAGGGGTCATGGTTTTACAGGACTGGGTAAACAAGACAGGAACACTGGGAGAAATTTAAGGAGGAATTACAAATGATTAGGAGAGTGAGGGGGAGGGGGGGGGTAAAGATATGGGGTTAACATGAAACTATAGACAGAATAACATGTAACATAGAGAGAGAGAGAGAGAGAGAGAGAAATCGTAGCGATAGAAAGATATAGGTGAGAATTATCAATGTGTCGAGGTGGTAGTAGGTCCACATCTTCTATAGATCGTAAATGAAAAAAAAAGTGTATTGAATGAGGAAAGAAGGCAGACATTTAAAAGTGAGAGAAAGAGAGGGGTGAAAGACGGGGATAAGGAGGGGAAAGAATAGGGGGAAATGGTCAAGGGGATGAATAAAGAGAGAGAGAGAGAGAGAGAGAGAGAGAGAAAGAGCAGATATATATAGAGAGAGAGAGACAGGCAGACAACCCGGTTCTGTAGACACAATTCAAATTCAAAACCCACGGTTTCATTCTCCTTTAACACTTACCATAAATTTCGGATGAAATGAAGCGGGGAGCAATATTATCGTCTTAATGTCACCGGGGAAAATGTCGGCTTTACAAAATAACACCAGGAATACAGATTGTAAGTTTACGTGTAATCAAGCAAATAGTGGGAGATGAATTTGTGAGGCGTTGGCTGAGAGGAAAATGGCACGGAGTAAAGATCAACATGAAGAAGAAAAAAAAAACTTCTTTCTTTTTAGATTATACTATATTGCGCCATCAAAATGAATGTCAGTATCAGCTTAATCATAATCGCATTTTGTTCCCAGTAATAGTATGACTGCTAACAAGGTAGGATGGTGGGGGGGGGGGGGGGGGGGGGGCTGCATTGCAATTCTTGACTACACAATTCTTTCTTGGTCGTCATTTCAACATCCTTCAGGCATCAGTGAATTACCATCGTCCATCATGGAACAGCCGGAAGAGTCTGTTTCTAGTTTTGATATACAATATCATAAAACAGCTTCGTTATTGTTTGCAAAATGTGCATTCTTTGCATCACGTGTCCGGTTCCATCTAATTAAATCATGAGCCGGTAATTGAGGCGTGTTGCATAAATTTTAGCTATGAATAATACATAGACATTATTCAGAAACGAAATATTCATTTTTATTTTTTTTTTCTTTAGTAGGAAGTAGGCAGTGATCCATGTTACACTTTGTCCTAGTTTATTGTTTTTTTTTTTTTTTTTTTTTTGGTGATTAGTTCAATCGGTGCATAAGAAAGACGCTGGCAGCTATAACTGGGTCGTATGAAGGGAAGGTTCGTGTTTCTATTTTTTTTTTCCTGGTAACTACTGTCTTCAGACAGTGCTTCATTTATGTTTCAAAGGAAGCTTAAAGACAGAGACTAAGAAAGATGATTTGGACTGAAAGAAAGAGAGAAAAAAAAGATCGTAAGTGAAGTATAACATGGACGAGAAACGGGAACATCTAATAAAAACTATGTATATGTTGTCTCATTAACCCTTTCAAGACATTTGACCACATTTTGTGGTTTGGCTCAATAACTTTTGATTCAGAGCTCTAAAAAATATACCAGATGCAGGAGTAGAAAAAGCAAAAATTTCTACACACATTGTGTCCATTTTTGTTGCATGACCATATTGCGTTTGATGCCAGGAATTTTAAAAAGGAGAATAAGCTTCAAAATCCTTAAATTGGCAACACATTGAGAGGTTCAAAATCACTATTTTTTATCAAAATTGGCAATTTTTTCAACTTTTCGACTAAGTTTCTAACGATGTATATTGTTTTCAAAGACATTGCATTTTGTAAGAACCATGTAGCACTAAAAGAAAAATATTATTGTTGCCAATTTGAAGAACAAAATGTGATCAATTTAGCCCTTAAATAATTGTTGTCCTGAAAGGGTTAAAATGAACGTTGTGACAAACAGAAAGAAAAAAAAAACCCAGCATGATTTGATTGCAATATGAAGCTCGTTTTATGAATGTAAGACAATTCTAATCCAGCTTAAACATGTTCAGTATTATGCCATCAAAAGTATTATGTTAATGTATATAAGATATGGTATGTGTAATAAATAAACTTTTTGTCTTCTTGTAAAGACGTACGGAAGTTCTTAAAATGGTCTTGTGGGTAATCCCCCCCCCCAAAAAAAACAAACAACAACACAAACAAACAAACAAACAAAAAACAAAGAACAACAAAACAAAACCAAAAAAAAAACAAAAAAAAAAAACAACAACAACAAACAACAAACAACAAAACAACAAACAAAAACAAAAAAAAACCCCGCTACACAGGGAACATTATACATAATTACACTTTTAGTTGATGTTCGTTTTTAAAATATATTCTGTGGAATAAAAAACAACAACTTAAAAAAATGAAGCTCAGTTTTTTCCGTATTCAACTCCTCAAACCGGCAAAGGTCAAATTGATGCCACACACCCTTCAGCATGTTCAGTGATACAAATATATAACATTTTTTTTTTTTTTTAAAGCAAGAAATACTAAGAAGTCTTGCTAAGTCTTAGCTATGCGAGGTCGGTAGATGTCATAAGAAGAACAATCAGCCAGTCGTTTGCCAATTCCTGACAATCGTTATTGGTCATGGCCACTTTTTGGTTTTAAAAGTATTATGTTGTAAGTTTAAAAGGACTTAACTCGGAATTTCATTTTTTGAGAAGTGAAAGACATTTTTTTTCTTTCTCTAAGTTGTAAGAAATAAATTCTACATTCTACATTTTGCATGGATATAATATGATGCTATGTCGGGCAAGTGTTTGATATAACAGCATTTATGACCAAGCCTTTAAAATATGTTAGGAAACAGTTTTTTTCCCCCAAAGCATGCATTGATTATGAATATTTTACACGCGTTAAATATGTCCTAATATCGATCCGTTATTGAGGATTGAATATTTTACGTCGCTGGGTAATTAGTGAAATAAGTTCTAAAATGGAGATAAGCCCTTCTGTAGTTGAGATGTTCGCAGAGCGTCGGGTAACTCTCAGGAATCGTCAAAAGGGTCCTATCTCACAAAGGTGGATTATCTCCTTAATGGAATATCTTGCCTCGGGCTTTCTCCATGAAATTTTCGTCCAAGGATATCTAGTTCTGATGGATACTTTGTCGCGAAAGATCATCGCCGATATGAAAAGTGCGCATACTTCGGGTTAAACGAAAGGAATCGATCTATCTCTCACCGTTGGCCTAAAGTTAAAGAACTGGTTGATTATAAAATATAGCTACAAGCCAAAGGAATGTTTGCACAGGCGCGCGGGAGAAGAGATGTTCGTCTCCCGTACGTGCGGACAACGCAGTCGTACTTGAATCCGTTCGCACACACAATCACGTATTTCACAATTTGGGGGTCTTACTTGACAAGGAGGAGCAAAAAATAAATTAAACACTCATACAAAATACAAGTCAAATATCAAGTGAAATGTTATGAGCCAATTTCAGGTAGGTCTACGGATTCTCTCGGGAGAGGAAAGTAATGACGGACTCCCATGAGATCAGAAACTATACTACCAAATATGTGTTGAACATTAAGTGCATCCCTTCTATTCACTGTAGGAAAATACTTATACCTTATTCGCTAGCTGGAGGTTGGTTAATGTGTCCGTGTACCCCCCCCCCCCCTTCGTGGCCCATTAGGGACACAACAGGCATACCCCTCTCCTTTAAAACCAAATGATGCACACCCTAAGTACGCACGAAAAAGTAATGTGCATCCCTGATATTTTTTTCAGAGCCCCCTTCGAAATAATAGATCGATGGGGCACCTGAAAATGTCATCATCTTTTCTTTTCTATTTTTTTTTTTTAAGAGAATTTTTTGAATTTTGTTCCCTCACTTTTTTTAAAGAAAATCTTCCATCCAACCCCCGCCACGGTAAATTTCGAAAATTGCTCTCAGCAAATGTTTAAGTTTTCTAATTGTGAGAGAGATATACAGTGTTTTGTTTGATGGATTTGTTTCCGCCTGGTGGCAGTTTTAGGGTAAACTTATTACCACACCCCGCCCCTTTTGAATGGAAATCTACTCCTCTTCATAAGCGCTAAAAGTTTGGGTTTTTTTTCTTCACTTATGTGAATTCTGTTCCTGAAGTATAGTTACAGCCTCGGTGTAGTTATGTTCAGATTAAGGCTACAGAAGGAACAAGATTCTACAAGCGAGATTGCCGGAGGTGAGAAGTGTTCTAATTTCAAGTCGAAATTGCCGCTCGTCGATCCGGCTTTAATTGCAATTTTCCTAAATGGACTTTCGTCTTAATCCAGTTCAAATTGAGGTAAATGTCTTCCTCTATTCGTCCTACAAGTTTTTCTCGTTAGACGGTAATCATCAAAATGATTAACATATATGCTCATGTGGGAGTCTAGCTTAGTATGTTGCCTGTGAAGTATTTTAGTAATAATAAACGAACAAAAGAAATATGTGAGCAACACTGTAAGTAAAAAACAAACAAACAAACAACAACAACAACGAAACAACAACAACCAAAAACGCGATAGATTGAAAGATGCATATGGAACAAATACGTCAAAGTCATTCCATTCCCTAAAAATGTGATTCGGTTTGAGACGGAGCAAGATAAATAAATGCATATATGTATGTATACATGAATGCATGTGTGCAAGGATGTATATATGCATGTATGCAATGCATGTACCTTCACTAAGTTCACAGTCTCAATTTTGTTTAATATTGTCGAATTAAGGGGGAAAAAAAGCATCAGTTCTTCACCACAAACTTGGGACTTGTTTTAAATATATATTTTTTAATCACATTTGTGACTATTTGCACCCATTCCACGTTTTCCCCGCTAGTCATTCATTACGTTGAAACAATACTTCACTATGATAACGTAATGTTCCTTTCAAAGCTGACAATCCATCTTCATAAGCGACTTCATAGGAGGTTTTGGTAATTTTCATTACTCTTAAGCCGAGTTCACACGAGGAGTCATTCGCTGACTTTAGCACAACGTCAGTGACTTGTAATGCCTTTTAAATGTGCTTCATGAAATAGTGATATCGTTTTACAAAGTGATTGCAGAACGAACAGTTGGAAAATACTTTTAATAATAATTAGCGTGTGGCTTTATTGCCATCACAAGTTCAAATCAAATGGGCGCATCGTGAGAACAGGACTTTGGAGAAAAGTCTGAGTCATGGCAAAGAGCTAACTCATCTTCTTTCTTTTTTTCATTTGGAAATAAATATCATGATAGTAACGTAACATAAAATTGTTTAACTCTTACTGTGCCAAAGGCTTTAGCTCTCTTCAAAACTTTACCAAAATGTGATCAATGCTTACTTTTCAAATATCTGCATTTCATTTTTAACCACCTATTATTTAACAAAATATTGTGTACAAAACTTGTAGGAAATTTATTACCATTTCTTATGATACCAAACATTATTACTTTACCCAACTTTATGCATAAAAGTTATTCAGAATTACATTTGAGATATTTTTTTTTGTCATTATTTGTTTGGTTTCTCATTCAATAGTTTATTGTCGAAATAAAGTAATCTTTTAAAAAATCTGAATTCGACGGTAGCTTATAATTATAATCATGCTCAAAATTTTGATATACATTGACCACAATAATTATACCTTTCCTGTGGTCGAGCAATATTGGTGAATGAAAATGACAAGTCTCTCTGTCACATATTTTATGTGACATCGGCACTGAAAGTGTTAATTTTGGAATGCCGTCGTGTTTCAAAGGAAACTTGGTGTAGTTTAAAATTGGACAAAGTTTGTTTGCGCCACATGTTTGTATATAATCCCATATACCCATACTTATGTGCCGTGCTTTTCATCGCTTGTGATATTCCTCAAAATTTGATGATTCTGTTTTGAGAGTTTCTATAGTTAATATTACATAAATATTCTTACTCACTACATCCCCAGTCTATCGACTGACTTCTAGAGAGCTTCTTTCGCGTTTAAATGTATGACAAGTAGGCCTTCTGGATATCACTTTAGCCATCAAAAGACTGATATTCGATTCATTCCATGATTCTCCCGTTTGCATTGCCCCATTTTCCTGAATTTCTTTAAAAGGTTTATCACAATTAATTTCCGTTTACGTCTGTCATTCCTCCCTTTCAGTTCTTCAATTACACAATCATTCGATGAGAGATAGCCTAAATACAAAACATCCTTGAAATCATAGAAATATATTTGCGAAATAAATAGCAGCCATATATATTGCAAATAGGCCTCCTGTCAGGGGATATCTTCCGCCTGGAGAACCGATGTGCTTTCGGTTATCTGACCAGGTATTGCCAATTTGGCATGGTTGGTAGGCTCATCGCGTGCTAAGGATCAAAGGCAACCCGGGCAGAAATTAAGTGATAGCGATATTCGACCATTGATGCATGGTCCAGTATAAATACTGAACTGAAATCCACATGTTTATTCTGTCCTTAAATAACGCTGTTCGGTCATCCCACTCGAGATAACAGCCAACGCATCCAATAGTAAAGTCGTATTTCGCATCATTCTAGTGTTTATCATTGAACAAATGATAGAAAATGATATAGAATAATACCACCGATAAAAATTAGCAGGTAGGCGTTGGAGGGGTCAAAATACAGTTTGGAAAAATTATTCGCTGAATAATCCTTACAAAATAGATTTAAATTATTATTTATTTATTTTGTCTTCTTTATTTTTTACTGCCGGGTTGGATACAATCTTCATAGATACCAAAATATAAGTAAGACGTTTATTTTTTGCTATTCTTCTTATACTGTGCGTCGTAACGCCTGAGCTAGAGTTTACCTGTCTTTGAGGAATATGCTTTAACCCGTTGACTACTGAATTCTCATCACATAGAGTTAATACAGAGATCACCCGGTTCCCTTAGGCAATGGGTTAAATCATATTCGCCGTCCAGACGCATCGTACTTGCGTCAATTGATCCTGTGAAGACTTTTAACCCATTCACCAGTGACTATGGAAGTATTGTTTTCACTGTTAGTTTTTTGAACGGTATCCCTCTTTCACAGTGCTCTTTCATGGCTCGCAAAAGACAGTACCAGTCAGGTCCTTATCAAACGTCAGCAAAGTGTATCACGCTTCTTGTGATCCGGTCTTTACAGTTTGACACTTTTCTTTTCTGTTCTTTTTTTTTTCTAAAGAGTAGCCTAAGTGACATATTTTACACCAGAATTCACTTATTGAAGTATATTGGTGTTATTGAGAAAAATAAAACAAAAAATACCCCTTCGCTGCCCGAATATTAGTCGTTTCAAATTGCTTTGGGATGGGGAGGGCTGCAACCCCAGAATGTCCCCCCCCCCCCCTCCGGCCTATGTCCATACGGTGTGAGATTTCATGACTCTTTTCTCCGTACTTCATCTCTTTTCGCTTTGAATACGGTGTAAACATGGTAAAATGTTTTGATAGGTTAACAATCGTGGAGTGAAATGTCATCCCGTAACTACAGCGATTGCGATTTAATTCATATCAATTAGCCTTTGAGAACTCAACAGAACATAATGCAAGCCTTTAAAAAAGATAATTTGCAGAGACAGTGCTCTCACATTCATTCTTCAAAAGGATCTTCAATTTATTAGTCGAGACAGTGTAGTAACAACATGAACAAGCCATGGTCACTTTATACGATGATCTCCTTAGAACGTGATCAATATCTAGTGAAACTATTTAAAACAAAGTCATTGGTATCCGTCTCACCGCGGAAAGGTTTTTTTTTTTTTTTTTTCTTCCTATTAATTAATACCACGATTAAGGCTCTATTTTTACGCTCTTCTTTCCTTACTTTGTCTTTCCTACGGAAGGGCTATTTGCTTTTTAGAATACTCGGATCCAAAGACATCAGTTGGTGTGAATCATGTTTACATTTTGGCTATGGAAAGACCCCCCCCCCCCCCTAAAAAAGGGGGATTCGCTTAAAATCATCCAACGAGGTAGAACAGAACTGACGCTTTAAGTAACTTGTTTGTTTGTTTGTTTTTCTGTTTGTTTAACTCTCTTTTAAATGTAAAAAAGTCATGAAAACATGAAAAATTATAATTTAGAATCCGTCTAGTACTTATTAGCTTAAGGATGGAAAGTATGCCTACAGATCCAAGGGCGGCGCAAATGCTGCAGAGCGATTCATTACTTGTTGTTCGTGATTAGTGTGTATCTTTTTTTCTTATTATTACGCAGCGTTAGGGTACATACATTACCCCATAGATGGCGCTATCCATCTACAGGAATACATACTGGGGATTCAAGGGAACATCGAAAGTTCGTTTGCGGAGCAGAAGAGAGACAGAGGTAGAGAGAGGGAGAAGGAGAGAGACAGAGACAGAGAGACAGCGAGAGAGACAGAGAGAAAAGAGAGTGAGAGAGATTATAACTCCTGAATAAATACTTTGGATACTGATTTTTGATTAATCAAATATCCACATAAAATATATAGAACATAATACAAATGTTGTACAGGGCAGGGGAGGCTTGATTCCATTTAAAACCATGGTTTTTATACCAAAAATTGCATCTTACTAAAACACACAACGGGCATAATCGGGTTGAACCTGACAGCATGCCTGGAGTTTGTCCGTAAATTTAGGTTTTGATGCCATTCCCTGTCTGTTGTTCTAATTATTTCTGTCCTGCCGCTTACCGATTAATAAACCTAGAAAGATGACTTTCAAAAAAAAGAAGAAGAAGAAGAAGAAATAGGGACAAAAACTTAAACGAGAGCTGGGATAGGAGAGAAAAGAGCACGGAAATTGTGGACTGTATTGATCGGTCGCAATCTACAGCCAGAATTTCCATTCTATATTTAGATGTTGTAAGAAGGTATGCTATCGCTAATGCGTGTACCACTTATCTTTTCGAATGTCAGCTTTCGACAAAACGCAGTTTTTTTTTTCTAAGAAGTGTTAAATGTGTCGTTAAAGATCTAGTTTGAAATAAGCTAAACCAGTTGAATGTGCCTCTGAGAAAAAGTAACAGATATGAACCATGTGTAACGATATGTGTAACGATTTACTAATAGTTTGACCATAGAAAGAGAGTACGGTAAGCGACTTTCAAACATCATGAACAGTTGATCTCCTCTATAATTAGAAACAAAAATGAACAAAGAGTGACCGAAAATGTTCATTATTCAACTTCAAATAATATTTGAAACAGCATAATGTGCAAATTTCAAAAGTGTGACAAAGCTTATACACAGGAACTATACAATATCATCATTGCAGAATAACAATTGCCGGAAAGCAAAACAATTTTTTATGATGTGCAATCCACTTTTCGAGTATAGTGAAAATCCTCAAAAAATCCTCCTTTTTACTCTTCATTTGCTTTAACTATAATAAGTTTTTTAATGTCAGGTATGTACCTTTCTTAGGGGGGGGGGGGGTCGGGGAGGTCTTTGTCTCCCTCTCTATGGATCCGCCCATGTGATGGAAAATGAAAGGACAATAGTTGCAGCGATGTATTTTTTTTTTTTTTTTTTTTTTTTGGAGGGGGGAAGGGGCTGTCGGGATGGCGTATATTTCCCATCTGTGGGTCCGCCCAAGTGATGGAAAGTGAATGGACAATAGTTCAGACGACCTCTTCTTGATTTATTCAGAAGACAGTGCCCGAAGGGAGTTCTGAGGTATGGAAGGCAACATGAACTGCCTTCGTACTTAATACAGAGGAAAGGCTGCGGGTCTGGCGCGTCTGGTGAGAGATGGATAGGGAGGGATATAGAGAAAGAGAGACAGAGAGACAGACATAGACAGAGACAGAGATAGAGAGACAGAGGGAGAGAGATACAGACAGGCAGATAGAGAGATGGGAGAAATAGGGAGAGAGAGAGAAAAAAAAAGTGAGACAATAGGAAGGGAGAATGAGAGAGATAGGGAGGTATCATGGAGAGAGAAAGAGAGAGAGAGAGGTGGTAGAAAGAGGGAGAGACAGAGAAAGAGAGATAGAGAAATTGGATGAGGAAGGAGAGAGATATAGAGAAATTGGAGGAATAGGAAGGAGAGAGAGAGATAGAGCATGTAGAGAAATTGGAGGAATAGGAAGTGAGAGAGAAAGATAGAGGTGGAGAAAGAGATATGGGAATATGGAAAAACAGGGAGGGAGTGGGAGAGAGAGAGGGGGGGGGGTAGAGGTGAGAGGGGGAATGAGAGATTACCTCATTTCTGTATACAACAATCCAATTTTGCTCTAACGATACATTCTGATGAACTTCATACTTGAAACATGGTACTTAATGCATTTTGCTGTCCCCATCAATTGAAACACCCTAAGTTTCAGTGTTATTGACAGGCTATATTCTGTTTGTGTGGGCATATACCCCCGCATTTTGACAACCTTCCTTATAGCTATAATAGAAGTGCAATTATTATAAAAAATAAAAAAAATCCAGCCAACGCATGAGAAGGATTCTAGCGAGATTTATCTACCAAACTTTGAAGATGATACACTTAATCGGATTCACCAAACATCAACGATCTTACAAGAAATCATGATAGCAAAGATCACGAGTAGGCCGAATTACTCCTACCCGCTAGCTATAATTTTTTCTCACGTCTATTTATAATAACTCTCTTTGATTTAACGATAATTACACTCGATGAGAATAATAATAATAATAACCTCTAGAATATAAACCGATGGCCTGGGGATATATCTGAGAAGATTACAGGGCCTATAGATGCGCATTAATTTGTAGTGGGTAATTATGGGAGTGTACTGTAGCTTTTTCTTTTTGATTTATTATTGATGGGAAATTGGTAATTTAACAAAAGCACTATATAGCCAACACTTTATAAGGTTCATAATGATGTTGCCCCTGAAAATAGATGGGTACACCGCTGCAAAAGTCGTGACGTCATAAAAAAATATCACGGTGTACATGCTTTGGGGGCGCCGTTGCGTTATGATATTTCTGTTTATGGTGATTTATTTTTAGAAAATGAAGAAAAAAAAAGTAAACAGAAGATTTTGGTATACACGGACTTGCCACTGGATGGAGGTTAAAATTGGGTCAATGCAGAATTTGATTAAAATCGCCGTCGGGAACCCGAGAGTCACACTGATAAAGGTATACGAGTGGCCTCTTGCACTAGCAAACCCTCCAGTCACGGGCATCGATTTTTTTTTTTTTAAGGGTGGGGTGGGGTGAAGGGGGAGGAAGGCATAGTACCCTCCCCTATCAGTATGATCTGTATGCTACTCCGCAGACAAATCATATCAAATGAAATTAATTTAATCAAATACAATTCAAATGAATATCAACATGATTAAAGATAACTAAATGCCCCTGACTCCCTAACACTTGTTTCAAGGGTGAGGGGATTGATGGCGGGGGGGGGGGGGGGGGGTTGCATTTTACACCTTGGATAGAGTCAATACGGTTATGACAAAATGAACTTTGAACCTATGAACTTTTTTTCTCTTTTTCTTCTCCTTAACAGATTAACAACACAACAACAATCAGCATACATAATCATCATCATCATCATCATCATCATCATCATCATCATCATCATCATTATCATCATCATTACCACCACCACCACCATCATCACCATAATCATCACGATCATCATCATAATCATCATCATCATCATTATCATTATCGTCGTCGTCATCATCATCATCATCATCATCATCATCAAGATCAATATTCGAGGGCAAAAGAATAATTTTAAAAAGTCAGACAAATAAGTATATATATAATTTTGAATATCCAAATCCAAAATGCCTCTCCCCCCTCCCCCTCCCAGTCGTGCCGCTGCTGTGTATGTTACTACACTATGTTCGTCTACTACCTCAATGATTCAATGAGCTACGGAAAGACCACACCTGGATGGTGAACTGGTGAACGGGGTACGGAATGACGACGAAAATATTGATTGATGAGAGGCACTACCCTAAATTAGTGAGGGCACTTATACGGTGATGTGTAACTGCATGGACCTACAACTACGTATATAGTACGTTTCATATTTGAAGGGTTAACAAAAGGGGGGGTCTGTAAAATACGTCCTGAATTGATTTAAATTCAACTTTAAATTCAATCAACTCAAGAAAGTACGAATTTATGATATGGGACTTCGCGCGACAAAAACTGCGGATGGGATATGGGGAATGGGGGGGGGGGGGGGCGGCTCGTTGCAACGGCCGATAGCCTTATGTCTCCTCTAGGGACACCCCTATAAACGCGATAGATACATGAAGGGGAGTGGAAAGGGGGCTCATGGATTGTAAGAATAAAAAAATGCTCTAGAACTTAAAAGCAGCCATCATAACGTAACTGTCAGCGATTCAATCAAGTCTCAGCTCAAATTGGAATCGAAACACTTGCCCGCCGTCCCCGGGGCTCTCCCGTAAGATGGGGAGATCGCTAGCATCAATCCAGGGGCGCACCGAGCTTTCAAACTAGTCTTATATCGCAGACCCTCTTTCTCTGAGGTTATCATCGGCCCTAGAGGTTTCATGACGTAAAATTATAGATTCGGCAGGTTATTTAGACATTCGAATATAGGACCACTGACCGTGCTCTTGATTGTTGTTTTTAATCAATTATAACCTATTGAAATAAATATAATAATTGTTACACTAGTACAAGATTAATAAAATTTAGTCCGAAATATCAGTTCGAAAAAAAAAAACTGTCAGATTTTGCAGATATCCATCCAAATATGAGATTTAGTAAAATGTTGCCATTTAAGTACACTAAATTCACAACATGGAAGTGAATAACAATTGAATTGTAGTCACAACAGATGAATTTTAGCCAATTCTGCGAGATAGATCTGCTACCCAGGCTTCGCAAACTGCTCTGCTGGAGACTGGTGTTTTTCAAATCAATCAATGCGGCTCATTTTCCTGTCTTTCTTGTTTGTTTGTTTGTTTTTGTTTTCACCATAATTTCATTCTGTATATTTAAAACCCTCAGGCTGCCTGGCATTGATCCGATGACGGAATCAAAATGAAACGTAATTTCGCTTGGGTCCCGGCTGTGAATTGCTTCAGATATGAATGTAATAATCATTGTTCTTATGTTCTAAACCGTTTATATCTTATTATCTAAACACATTTTGTGTGGCCTTAAGCTATCAACGATTTGCTCTTTTATTATTTCTTTGTGTGTCAACTATAGAGCGATTAAAGGTACAATTTTACAGTCTGACAAGGACGTGAATGTGGTTTAATTTGTTTATTTTTTGGTTTAGGGAATAAAACAGAATATGTTTGTGCAATATCAATGTTTAGGTTGGATAATATTATGATTTTCAATTTCAGTAATAATTGATAGAATGCTATTTTACCATGATTTAAATAACTGTAAAATCTAGTAGAAATTTTCGAAAATAATAATATTTTCGTCAATGTAATATGCTTTCCCTAACACTTGGACACATGTTTTAAAAAGAATTTTAAATATTTCTATTGCAAGGAATAAGTCAATTTTATTTATAAATCTGGCTGTTCTGGGGCGGGTCAATTTATCCGTGTAATTCATGACCGTTCCTTGACATTTCGACGCCCAGCTATGTCAAGATGATCATATGACAACTAAGAAAGACAGTTAGTGTCACTCAGCATATTTATGGTAAAAGTACTTTAAACTGTCAGTGTCACACTTTAATAAGTCGCCAAAATAAACGAAACTTTCTGAAACGAATTTTGTGGTGAAGAAAAGTTCATAAGGGCACCTTCCAAATGTCCACACAAGAGGTCAACAGAAGAATCGTGGCAGATTTTAAGAACGGATAAATTGTCTCAAAATTTGTATACAATGAACACACACCCACTCCACTCAGAGCGAGACTATTTATGTCATCTGATCGTATAAATCCGAAGTTTGGGTTACCTAGTACCAAGAATACTTTCACGAAAGTTATTGAACTCTTGGGGGGGGGGATTTACGAAAAGAAATGGAACAATATTGATTGAAATAAAAATTCCAACCAGATACAAAATTAATCGTAGTGGCTGATCATGATTAAAGTAAGCAATATTATTACAAATAATAAATGATATTTATTGGAAATTCTCACTTAACCCTTATAACATCCTGCTTTCTTATCGATAATAACATTCATGTAATTCAAGCTAGATTCCGTCCTTCCGTTTTTATGTATACTTCAGACATTTGACAAATCAGGCAAAGGCGACTCTAGAGAAGGCAAAGGGACCCCCCCCCCCACACACACACACACACACAGAGGTCAGATCCTCTCCCCCACTGTCGGCCAACTTGCCATCAATACATATGTAGATATTGGTTTACTGTTTTCTTTTCCCCCGCCAAAAATCAAAACAAAACAAAACAAAACAAACTAAAACAAAACAAAACAAAATAAAACAAAACACAATATAACTATGCTGATACCACCACTCCTTTCTATCTGGGCTTTAGAACAGATTTTTAAAAGCACTTTCGTTGACGAGCATGCAAAATACACGTTAGTCCTCGTAGAAAAAGAGCGCAATGCCGTGAACATTCCTTCAACCGGTAACTTGAACATGCGATCAATGTCTACATTTCAAGTTTAACGTGTCATCTTGTATGGAATAGATCCCAGACGAGACATTATCAAATCACATTACATAAATCAGCATGTCACTCCTCTGCGAAATAGATTTATGGGCATCGCACGAGAATAACTACGATAGCCACCCTTTTCTAGTATTCACGTGAAGTGCCACGAATCACTTTTTTTTTTTCTAATGGGATGACATTCGGAATAGTTATCATCATATTTCACCAGAATCCATGCATAATATCTGCAATGCTCCTTTTTTTTCTATACGTCTCTCTATAAAGCGGCATATTGATTGCCTCCTGGACATCCAAGCAGACGGACAGCCCACGAGACCGAAAGGCCGCGTGACCGAAAACATCGGTCTCGTGAACCCACAACAAAGTTGTCAGAAGGTCCACGAGAGTCAGAACGAATCGAAAAAATAAAAAAGCGATTTTTCTCCGAGAATTACAGATGGCGGTGGTTGAATTCTTAGCGCCATTTAGGAAGGAAATTTAACAACTTCAAATCAGTGGCGGATCCAGGATTTTGTATAATTATGTAAAAGAGGTGGTAAAATGTTCCGAAATTTGTTTGACAAGTAAAAAAAAAAAAAAGGGTGCTATTTTTAATACTCCAAATTCTCTGACAAGCAAGCACAAAAAAGAGAATTGTGTACTTGGGTTAAACCACCTAGCTATAAAGAAAAAAGGGTGACACGGGTCCGGATGTCCCCCCCCCCCCCCCCCCCCAATCTGCCAGTGATGAAATATATGTTGTTCCGGAAAAGGATAGATAGCTAAAGTTTGAAACTCAACGGACATCTGCAAAATAAAACCTAACATAATGCTTATCGAGAATTAATAAAGATAAAGTTGAGGTCTGGTCATGCGACTAGAGTTTTAGAAAGTGTCCGGAAGCAATTGGGAAAGTTTCTTTCTTTTCTTTTTTTGATAAAGTAAATAAGAATCGAGAAACAAATTGGACCTTACATAATAATTATTTAAGAATTAATGTGAACAAAGCTACATGTATTGTAGCACTATATCAACAAAAGGAGGGGGATGCGCTGAAATAACACATGTCAAGTTACGTGTCTGGTTAAGTTTATCTGGTCATTAGGGCATTCCGTAACAAAATCGTCCACTGATAATGCTATGTCAGGGAGCAGCCATTAACCGACTATCACACTTGACCTTAGATGACCCCTATCAATCTCCCTACTCCTGGCAGGGAGACAACGAAAGCCTTGGTGTTGGAATCTTCCCAAGCAAGCTTGATCTGTCACATCGAACTATTCTGCCCTAATAACCCACAATGTTTACATCTTCATCGCCTGTGTGGCACTTCCACTCACCCCCCCCCCCCCCCTTCACCACCACCCCTTCTTAATTTCGTTCGCTCTGAATTCCAAGGCATCTAACAATTACGTTTTAGGGTTAATCGAAATGATATCGCCTGCTTGCCAAAGTAATATGAAAAAAGAAAAAAAAATGAACAGTGTTATTGAATATCAACGTGTTTTATACACTGTAGCCTCTAGAATTCCTTAAATCCTTTAAAACAACAAATACATCACAGTAAATTCATTCTAATTATAACGTCCTAGTAGTTTCCTCTACTCAAGGAAACTTTCAAATTATAAACCTCGGCTTACTCCTAAACCTCGGACTGGGTGAGAGAAAAGGTAAAGTGCATTGACTGTCTCTTTTTATTATGATTGTTTTTAAATGCTATATCCCTGTAAGCTGTCCATCCTTCGGATATGAAACGTGTTGATTTATATATTTATGATTTCAAAGTGTTTGAACTCACTCCTTTCATGTATTTAATCTCTTGAAAATAATTGTAATCCATTGTAATTTTACAATTAATCTTTCTGTCCGTCACTTACATTTAATACTTGCACGGCAAAATCCTTCATGATTTTAAAATATTTCAAAAAGTAAAAAAAAAAAAAAACAACAACAACAACAAACAAACAAAAAACGGAGGACAGCTCTGGGCAACTTTGATTTAAAGCTACGCAAACATTATTCTCTCATTTCATGTATGTATGTATATATATATATATATATATATGATATTCATTGTGTTTCTTATTCTTCCACTGATCGCTTCCCTTTGAATCGTCTTATTTATTTTTTCTCCTTTTGTTTCATTTTGTGTTATATTCGTCCTATACTCTTCTTCCTTATGCCACCTTTTTCATTTCCTGTTTAACTTGACCTTCTCAGTACTTTGTGAAAACTAAGAAAAAAAAAACCCCAACAACTTTAAGAAGAAGGACTGTTATATTGCTGGGCAAAGATGTTTCTTATTAATTAACTTGATGTCTTTTAATTAGCGTGTAATTAGATCGCCATGGTGGTCGTCAGACAATGATCATTCGAAGTGCGACAGAATAACCATGGGATAACCCTCATCCATGTAAACTGAAGAGTACGAAACATTAGAGTACAACATGCTTTCCGCTGCCATCCATTACCCGGAACGGTGCCAACTTTAATCACCCCCAACCATAATGAGATATGCCCTGAGCGGATATAATTACCACGAAGAAAAAAAATGAAAATAGTAGTCGGAACTTAGTGTCATTAAATGGGTGATCGCGTAATTGAATTTATCTCATTAAAGATATGTCAATAAGGACCATGCCACCGATGCACCATCGATGGAATTGATGAGGAAGTCAGTGTCAGTTCATCGTTGTGATCCTTCATTAAATTGCCGACGAGAGCAAAGCTGCATTGCACTCTCTGTTTTTTCGACAAAAGAGGACGCTCTTTGACATAAACCATATCGTATTGAGAGAGATGGTTGTGACTCGCTTGTGAGCGCTCTTTCAAAGGTCATATTGATGGAGCTCTAAAATCGTCCCCTTAATTGGCTGTGGAAGGGACAGGGAGCTCCGTGAATTGTCCTTCGGGTGCGCACTGGTACATGTGTCAAAACTATCTCTCTCACTACGCTATGACATAACCATCATCCAACGAGCTGCTCACGTTCATCATGGTCATGCTGATAAATATATATACTACATGATATTTTGTAAGAAGTTATATATAGTTGCTGCTTAAGAAAATACAGATACTTTGCCATCATTAATCAAGACAACCGTTTCGTTATGATGACGATGGCAAACAAATAAATTTTATGTAAATCATATTTTTTTCTTGTCGAATGTTATACTCAGTTTTAGAAGATCAGTTAACGCTTATGTGTTACATTCAATTTATCTGTCTTATAATCTCTCTTTCTCTCTCTCTCTCTCTTTTTCTCTTTCTCTCTGTCTCTTTTACTCACTTTCATTCACTATCTCTGCTCCCACACTCACCTCACGTGTTCCATAAATAATGTCGAATAAATTAGAAATCATATACATAGGAAAACGTTTAGTTTTCGTGACGTCAGTAAGCGGTAGCTATAGCAGCTCTAAATAGTTATTCCTAACCAGAATACCGATAATTCATTCCCCAAAACTAGTTTTATTATCATGGAATCCCAGCAGATCTGAATTTCAAATGAGTAGTCATGAGATCATTTGGTAGCCTGGTTAGTGCGTATACCTTCATGAAGCATGCTGTGAGCAACACATAAATGTATATTCTAAATTTTATTCCAAGAACTAATCCAGGTTACGATCATGATGGTTATTTTCACAAAGTTTTCCTATTTTAAGGCTAGTCCTAACACCCCCATAACATCGGATATGATCAAGGACTTCAATAGAAATCTGATTTGCCTTTCGAGACAATTCCTACCGGAGAGTGGGCACAGTTTCATTATCCCAACATCATTCTTTCTTTAAACTGATAACAAACCAAATTAAATAAACTGGTAATTCGTCACCAAACTATCGATTTCATGAAATAATAAACTCACACGGTTATTCATGCTGAGGTTGTTACAGACAAAAAAAAAAAAAAAAAAAAAACAGTTTTGATGTCAGTCCCAGAACCTGTTCTGTGTCACACCGGCCTATTTTAGTCCGATGTTTGAGCCATTAACGTTGCCCTCGGGTGATGTGCTATTTTCGGCGAAACAGAGCTTTACCTATCTTATTGCAGCATCTCACAAAGTAGATGAAATTAGTCCGAGGCTAGAGAATGGCTCGAGTGAAAATCAGACTTGATCCTCTGAAAAACAGGCCAAGGCGGCAGAATTCTTGTTGTCGTACTTTGGGATCACATGCTCCCATTCTTGCTGTCACAATATTTGCCCTTTTGAGATTTTTTCGAATTTGTACAGCCTTTGTGTTATTTTTTTATTTTTTCGTTTATCTTAAATACTCGGGGGTAAAGAAAAACATTTGATATAACATCACACAAATATTGATCAAGAAAAAAGAAAGAAAAAATCATCCATTGACCGATATGTTGGCACAACTAAAGATAAGTATTAAAATCTTAATGTTTTGAGATTTGCTTTTAGAAATTTACATAAATTACAGTTAGTACACGTATATAGTTGTCAGCTAATTATCATTAGCCACAGTTTCGCCAGGGGTGGCGTGTCGTGCCCGAAAATAAAATTTCCATTTTCAAGATTTTGCGAGCAAACTAAGCGAGCAAGGAATGGGCCTGTCAATACCAGTCATTTTCTTTAGTTCATATTAAATTCATCTGTCTAAGAAACTTGCAAATGCGGTGTGACAATCTAGGTTATATTTGTCGAACATTTTCGCCAGACAATGATTGATTAGGAAACCATTTGATGTAGCATACAGGCAAATATTTATTTTTGAAATAGGCTCCCCTTCGTGAAAAGGAGATACTTGGATGCGAGATAAAATGTTGCTAGACATTGGGAGGAGAAGGACAATATCTTGAGCAGACCTCAAGATAGATAATGACATTTGCTTAATCCCGTAGTGCCCTTGAAGGACGGTATTCAAATACTCTCCTTAAAGCTGTAATGGAAGGCAAACAAGCTTATTATACCAGAGAACATGACTAGAAGATGTCCCCAAACAACCACTTACAGTATCGTAACGAATGAGCCTCCTTTGATACTTTAAACAAAGATTAACGTGGATGCTGCCTTTCCTTCCGAAATTTTATCATCAGCTTGTTGATTTGATAATTGATTTAATTATTGTATTTTACTTTCTTATAATTATTCGTACATTGGGTGATTTTTTTTTTCAAATGCAAGCATAATCTATTCACTGAATATGACATATCATTACAAATTAATTGTAATGTGGAAATACACGTAAAATATTAAAATCGTTTTTCATCTTATCTGCAAATGCATAGAATAATAATAATAATGTGACTTATAAAGCGCCAAATCCACTCTGTAGAGTGCTCAAGGCGCATAAAGAATTACAAAGTACATGTAAATAGAAAGGTTTTGAGAAGATTTTTAAAAGAATCAACAGAGATAATAATGAATCATTATTATAATACATATAACAACAAAATGTAAAACTGCTTTAATCTCTACTTTTATTATTATTTTTTTTTTTTTGAATTATCCTCACAGTTTAACTCCGAGAAAAGAACGGGATTGCTCTTTATTTGCTCATCAGTATAACATGATTAGATTTTACTCTACGTGGTATTTGAAATTATTTTTGTTATTTCTGGTTTATCCAAAAAATTATATCTTAAGACGGCGAATATCCAGGCAAGCAGCGTCACTTATTCGGACCATTACGAGAACCAATATAATTTGACGAGCCTCATGAAATGCTGGTGCTTCGACATGAGCTAGGCGACAAAATTGCTCCGGGTTGAATTTCGTCAAAGATAGAGGGTCAGGGTTTCAAATGGGTTTTAGGTTAGGTTAAGTTTAAGTTTGGGCTTAGGGTAAGGTATATTGTCATTGGTCCAGGGTTGAAGTTGAGAATTCGGTTAGGGTAGGATAATGTCGCCGGGGCATGTGTCGCACAACCGTTCCATACATACACCATTCTCGTTCTCGCTATTGTTCACTAATGTCACCAGCCCAGGGTCTTCAGGTGATTCGGGATACAATGATATCTCCTGAAAGCAAGAATTGTCCAAGCTCTTGACACAATGGCGTTGTGTTCTCGTTGGCTATTGATATCAATAAGCATGATAAGAGTGCAAAAGGGTGTTGATAGAAGAATTACTTTTCTCGTCTATAACATCGTATATAAGCACTTGTGTTTGTTGATTATCGAACAAGCAGGCCGATTGTTAGGACCAAATAGCCCGTGCGGAGCTAAGCTGATTTGAATCTGTTCATTTCAGTAACCAAAGCATGTTGTTGTTATTCATTACAATAATATCCCCCAAATAGACACAATTGGAGTAATTCTTCCAAATGCTGCTCTTATTCTACATCTCCCACGGTAGCCCATACGGTTTCATTGTTCTGTTGTTGTTTGTTTAATACAACTCTTCAAAACCCCCAGAAGGCCAAATTAACAGGCCTCTAATACCACCATAAATGCGCAGTCACACGCCTTCGCAGCATTGTATCATGTATACACAGGAACCTCTCCTTGCAATTTGTCACGTAAAGCCTTTGTTCGATCTTTTGTAATTTGTAAAACTTATATTCTTCCTTTATTGTTCTTTATTTCAACATTCGTATAGCTTCCAAACTTAGTGGGTGTTCACTTCGATTCTGATTCTCATTATGGACTTATGAACGATTCAACAAGAGTTATTTTGTTTTCAAACTTGGTCCAAGCTTTCTAATCATTACGTATGAAATAAGTTATAACAGAATGAGCCTAATAAACTCTATCATGTCTTGAACGGACAAAGTTCAGAGGGCCAAAAATTAACCCGTTGACTACTGAATGACCTTATCCTCATAGGCTTAATACAGACGCCTCTCGATTCCAATATGCGATGGGTTAAAATCACTTTTTAGCAAAAGGACATGTACATTCACAAGGCTTGATTATATAGTTGGAGCGTACTTCTCTGTAGATACTAAAAGTGAGATGAAATTTTATTTATGCACATGATATTTCGAAGTGTTTGTGTGCGTGTTTGTTTTGTTTTCGTTTTTGTATTTTTTGTATTTTTTATATTGTTTGTTTGTTTTATTTAAGCACGGATTAAAAAAAACTCGCTATCAGCCATTAGGCTGTTTTTCAGCAAGTTCGTCGTTAAAAACATAAATCATACATAAAATAAATACAAACATAAATACAAAACATAAATAATACATCAAAACGACTTTACATAAGTCAAACAAAAAACGAAAATAAAGATAAATCAAAAATAATAGGAAGAAAAACAAATACATGTACTACAATTCAAGCTCAAAGATGGTTCCTATTTTTGTAACAAATTGTAGAAAACTACTCTCATTCCTGACATTTTCTGGGAGATTATTGAATAGTTGGGCACCTAGATAAATTTGAGCTATTTTTACAAAAGTTAGTGTTTGGCTTGGGTAATTGGATAATAAATGATGAGTTTCTGAGCCTATATTGTGAAACTTTCAGAGTAAGTTGTGAAGAGAGAAAGTCGGGTAATAGGTTATTCAAAATCTTATAAATTAGGATAAGAAGATTCTTTTTAAGCTTTGTACTCAGACAACCTTTTTCCAACGTGCGATAATTTATCGTTCAAGATTTGATATCAAATTTTATACTACTCTGATCCTCATCTAAACATGACGTATGAGGATACAGAAAACATGCATCGATCTGTAAATCGATAAGTTTCAATATTTATTTCTGAAAGGTTACGGTCATATTCAGTTACAAGATCGTAAAAGCAAATCAATGGGATTTAAGGATCAAAACTGTTTACTTCCTCTTGGCATACATGTATCTACAAATTTGAATACATTCGATGCAATCACACAGAATACTTGAAAAAAGGTAAACTTCTAATTCACACGTTGGATGGCTTGGAGGAATGACATGTGTTGTTTCTTAACATTATATTCAACATTTCCTTTATAAACACAGAAACAAATAAAATCGGATCTTATTTCCGTATTGAGGGGATTGGTGTATTTTTTTGTAATTCATATAGCTAATTGTCAACCACATTAAGAAATATTTAAAGAATGCCCAATAAATTAACAATTTGTGTCTCTAAATATCCACATATTGAGACTGCAAGGATATGGTTTTGTTATTCGTCTAGCGAAATAAAGAAACACAAAACAAAAGAAATCGAAACTTCTTCTCTCTAAATGTTCACATTTTATGACTGGAGGGGATAGCATGTATTTTTTTGTAATTCAAACGTTTCCTTTCTATCACTCTTCCCGTCCAACACCTGACAACATTGTCTAATGTATTCTTTATCCGATTACCATGGCAACCGACATGAACCATCCTTCCGTTTCCATCAGCTGCACGCGTAGCATCCTTTATGTATCTCCCAATTCCAATCCTCTTCAAAGACAACTTTGAAATGAGATCAAATCCTACTACTGTGACAAGTCCCCCATCCCACCCCCCCCCCCCCCCCCGGTCATTCAGTGTATACTTTTAATGTTCCATTACAAAAAATTAATTTTTTTTTTTTTTGTTGGTATGTTTCGAGCTGTTTTTTAATGGAAACTTACATCGACAGAGAGACCTATAACTTTAGTTTCCCCACCAGTGACCCACTTCGTAAACGGCACCGCATAGGGATAGCGGATTGTGCTACAGAAAGAACTCCATTATAGATAATAAAGCATAATAGATAATCTTTGCAAAGGATCATACTCCTATTCCTAAATCCTTTATTTTCAAAGCTTTTCTTCGAATCACTGATACAAATTTCCAAGAAAGATATTTCACGGACTTTGCAGATTTCAAAGAGATAATTACGGCTGTGCATCTGAATAGACTAATGCTTTCATGATTTGCTTTGTTTGCCCCCCCCCCCCTCCCCCATGCCTCTCCATAATCTTATTTTGTCTTTTGACCGTAATATATCTTTCCACTCCGTGTCAATGTGCGCAGTATACCCTTTTGTTGAACTCAAATTAAATCATCTTCACAATAATATTGAGATCAAGTGGGATATGTATAACGGAATTGTATACAGTTTCTATCATATGAGCCGGGATTGTGCTAAAGGGAGAGGGAGAGAAGGAGAGAGGGAGAGCAGGAAAGAGGGACAGAGAGAGAGAGAGAGAGAGAGAGAGAGAGAGAGAGAGGTGGTGAGTGGTGGGAGAGAGAGGGGGAAGAAAGAAAAGGAGAGATAAAGATAAGAGAATAAGAGGGAAGAGTAAGATAGGAGGAGAGGGGGGAGGGGAAGAGAAGGAGAGAGAGAGAGAGAGAGAGAGAAAGGAAGAGAGGGAGGGAGAGAGAAGGAGAGAAACGGGGTGAAAAGGAAGAGACAAATTAGATATATTCACAGGCAGAGAGAGAAAGAGGGGATAGGATGAGGAGAGAAGTGGGGGGGGGGGGGGGGTAGAGAACCTTTATCAATAAATGAGTATATAAGAGGACAGATAACAGAAATAAAAGGTCGATATATAATAGAAAATATTGGCGGTACATGTACAAGTTATGTACATAAGCCTATATGAATTGAGATTGCAAACTGTAATCCCTTCACTTTAATCATTACCCTCTTGTAAAATGGGATGGCAAAGCTTGACAAAAACAGCCCTGCACTTTATCGCATTCGAGAGATAGTTAATACAATATCTCGAGTAGAGTTATGCGGTAGTGATAAAGCACAAACCTAACAAGCATAATGTTTATCAATATTCAGCCACGCGCCGCACGCTAAACCCCTACCAAGGAAACTGTACATTACAAATAGCTCAGTATTTTCATCCCGACTTAAACCACATGGTTAAGCTTATTAGTGTGATCAGTTAATAGGAAATTAATGAACATGTCGCAATTATTTCATCAAGTTTTGATATACTTGCAAAATTGCATCCTTCAATTAGAGAGTCTAACAAACTATAAATAAAATCAATAATTGAATGTTGTAACATTGTTGCTCATGGTGACTGAGCTATTCACTTTTAAAAGTTGTATGTTAGTATTTACAAGGGCGTTACCATAGCTGTGTGTGTCCCCATTCTGTTCTAGAAAAAAGAAGGATAAATAATATAAAATCATGTCTGTAAATTCTTAATTTTGTCAGTAATTTGATAACCTTTCCAGCCTTGTCGGCAGTATTAAAAGCTATGACGACTAATTTTGTAGCTGTTTAAGAAAAACAGGATTGGCTTTTGTCGCACGATCCTTTCCACATTTCAAAATAGTTTAGCTAAGCCCACGCTTGGCAACCAACTTTTGATTTATTCAATAGACACCCCCCCCCCCCTCCCCCACCTTGGTGGATAGAGGGCTAGGGAAAACGAAAAACAAAACAACAACAAACAAACAATTGCATGATAATTGATGATAATATTACACTGACATTGCAGTAACGAATTATCATTGGTAGGTCTGACGACATCACGAGGTGAAATTAAATGGTGAAACTATTTAGGTAAAGAGGAGTTTTGATATATAAAAAAATCCGTATAACTTACAAAGAATAATATGTAAAGAGAAATAGAGAGAGAGAGAGAGAGAGAGAGAGAGAGAGCAGGGAGGGGGGGGGAGGAGGGGGGGGGGGGACTTATCAAAATCCATGAGTGACTATTAATTTTCTTCACAGCATTTTCACTGAACTGAAGGATTTTTCGAGAAATTTGAGGAAGACAGGGTATTGATTTAAACACAATTCACGAAAATTGATCTTAAGTCTTTTCTCAATAGAGAAAGTAACTGATCGGTCTACAATAATAACGTCTGGTCAAAGATCCTCACATAGTCAAACAATTAAGAACACTTTTGTTTTGTTTTAAGATAAGAAAATATCAGGTTCATTTGCTATAGGAATATAATAACGGAATTTAAGACGTCCGGTACGTCAAGCCTACCTAGATTTACGTGTATTATTTTCTTTCGCATTTCATTTATCAAAGCACCTAATAGTTTTATTAATGTCTGTTACGTAGTCGATAATTTCAAATAACTTTTGAGGGGAAAATATAATTTCATCACTCAAAAACTCGAATAAAAATAGGTTGAACATCGCGTTAAACTTCCGTGATTGATTTCGTTAAATAATTCTTCTTGGCGATGTGACGCTGCCGCTTCTTTTTGACAATACAGTGATAGATGTTAACTTTAACGGTCATCAGCACGAAATATACCTCCTCTTGACAGCAAACGTCCCCTTTTAACAGTAACACAAAACCGTTATTACACTTGGAAGGCATTTATGTGAGCACGAACTTGGAAGAGCCGTAACAGTCGCCTATATACACCTGTGTCAACAGCCGCTGCAGTTGACGTGGAGCTTTGAAACAGGCACGGCATCTCCGAGAACATGGTGTTATTCAAATTCCGTTAACATTACCAGTGGCGCAGCGACAGGGGTGAGTGTAGGGGCAAGTGCCCCCAAATCGAATGGCCAAAAAAAAGATCTTATGAATAAATAAAGAAAGGGAGATAAAGGTATGAGGGGAGGCATCATAAAAAAAAAAATATATATATATATATATATACGATCTCTTCCCCTCCCTCCCCCAATCGATGACCTTCTTCTATTGTATTTCATCTACCTCAATGGCCATAGATCCTCGCTACGCCACTGCACGTTAAAATATTATGCACTACCCATCAACTTTACTCTTAGGAAACACTCTGATCACAGAATATTAAAGCTTCTAGAAATGATAAAGTAGAAATACCCATCACTGGAGGGCATAAGGAAGAGCTTCTCATTACACTCTTGGTTTGTAATTTTGCATTATTTCTTCTTGAAAAGTTATGCATTTTTGATGTATAGGACATACTTTTCTTTTCCGAAAGGATAATCATTAATTCACATCTAAATATCTTGAACATCAATAGCAGAATATTCGGAGGTATTGACATTTATTTTATATCTTTATGAACCTTAAACATGTTAAATGTTCCTTTGTCTGGTTAGAAAAAAAAAAGATGTTGCAATAAGATTTCATATAATAAAGTCCTAATCGCTTTAGGATTTATCCCTCTCGAGAAAAATGATGAATAATTTTCCAGCTTAGCAGTACAAATTCAAGATCTCCCTGCTGAGTCGTTCGAGGGGGCCGTGTTGAGGATGGTGACATGAAGCGACGAGTCATTCTTAAATGTTTCCTGGTCGATTTGTCACTGAATTCAGTAATGAAAATGAATTCTGTTAACCTTCACAGAATGCCAGATATTTATGATTCACATTAAAATTTTTAAAAAATCGCTTTTTGTTCTGCGATGATATCAACCAAGGAGTTTAGCACATAGGATTATGCCACAGGCAGCAGATCCGAAAGTATATATTTATCATGTTTTGTTGTTGTTGTTTGTTTGTTTGTTTTTGTTTGTTTTTTGTATTGACGTTAACGTATCAATACATCTACGTGTTCTTCAAAACACTGATACAAAACATGTTTTATGATAGCATATATATCACGTTTAGATGTCATTATCCGTTTGCCATCTCTCACAGTCCTTTGGGTCAGTCACTATGTTTGGTTTATTAGGATGCTTCAAATGATTTTTTGTTGTTGTAATAACCATGTTAGCGTAGCCCGAGAGTCATGAAAAATTCCAAATGGGGGGGGGGGGGGGAGGACCATTGTCTTACTAAAATTTTGCCAACAAGTCTATCAACAAAGCTAAATATGCCAACATGCCTTAAAAAGTGTCCTCAAACTTAAATTTTTACAGACGAAAGATGTCTATGCCCAACATTTATTTGGAGTGGGTGTCAAATTATTCTGGGGCACCCACTGAGCCTTAAAAGCTATTATTTTTGAAACTTGTTTTCTCTTAATATTTATCTGTGGGCATACGGGAGCAGAGTGGAGCATATACTGTCTCCGCTGGATAAGCCACTTTTACGTATAAAAAAAGGATTAGGGGCTGGTCACATTTGTCCGATAACGATTACGATAACGAGATTTTTCATTATTAAAGGTACATCCTAGAGCTGCCCTACTATGAACAGACACGAACATACTCACACGTAGGCCTACACACGATAGATGAGGGCGTATCTTTAATTGAAAATCTCGTTATCGATAATCGTTATGGGACAAATGGGACCAGCCTTTTATCCTTTATCCTCATTTCTTACAAATCACTTGAGCATAAAACTTGTTTTTGTCTAACAGCAAGGATCATCGTGATGACGGTGATGTTACATAGGCATAAGGCCAAATAAAATTCATTCCTAGTTTCTCGTCCCTTCCTCTTTCATTTTGTCAGCCCACCACATTTTTTTTGTTATTTGATATTTTTTATTAGACATGAAAAAGAGAAGAATCTGGTGAAAACCTAACAATTAGAATTTAACAAACATCAGTCCTAGGATACAGTTTAATCTTTTTTTAGAGCCACCGCAGTGCATAGATATTGTCTAGACCTAGCATTTTATTCAAAGATTTTGTGTCGAAATTGACCTAATAGTATTTGCGTGTGAAAGGACAATATCCCCTCCTTTTCTTTTCAAGGAAAAAAACCGGACGAGAAACTATGATTCAATTAATTAGTGAGCATAAAACTTGTTTTTGCTCTATAGCGGTGATCATCACGATGATGGTGATGATACGTAGCTATACATTTAAAGTTGAGTTCTGGTCTTGCGATTACATTGCGAAAGAAACTGTCTCAAAGCCAGTGGGAAAGGTTGATCATCTCTACATAAGAAGTGATGTAGAGTGTGGGGTTATGGAATCCTGGAAATGATAAGAAATTGACAAATCTCACTAAGAAGCGCATGCACTGCACACAGAAACTGGTATATGGGACTGCACACTCATGTCGCATGAATGTTCAACCCAAACATTTCAGCCATTTTTCGTCATATTTCGAACATGAGGGAATTTTGAAGAGCATTCCTTTTCAGGAGACTTTTCTACTATGATGTTCTCTTCCAAAATGATAGAAGGAATGAGAAAACGAACAAATTATCTTTCACCTTTCCCAGAGTTCAACCTTCTCTTTAAAATTGGTGTGGGCGTAATATCAGCTTGTTATGACACATAAGCACTTCTTATTTTTTATTCATATTCATCTATCAATCTTGTATGTAACCTACACTAACACGACGCTTTACGGGTGGAACGACATACATATAGGAGAGTTCAACAAAAAATAGTTGACAAAGTGGAGACCTTCTTAATTTGACTTAAAATTTGAAAAAACAAAAACAAAAACAAAAACAAAACTTAGACGATGTACATTTATAGTGCTTAGGCCCTTGATCCTATCAAAGAAAAAGTAAATGTTCTTACTAATGAAGACAAAATATTTGTTAAACAAACTTGATGGATCATTTCTCACTATAATAATAGAAATAAGAAGTACTCGTCTTTCGCATACAGATACGTCCGTCCAACGTATACATGGTATATGCTTCATACAATAACACCCCCTCGCGCTCTCTCTTTCGACATTATATACCGTTTTGCGTTTCAGGGGAAAATAATCTTTAATCCTTAACACACACAAAAAAGTATTACGATAATGTAGAACTGCTAAATATTCCGTAAATGTAAAAAGAGCCTTTAATATGTTTTTTTTTAATCATTTTTATTTGAGTAAATTTTTAAAGTTCCTTTCAGTAAGTCTAACAAAGCTCACATTAATGCATCATAAACATTACTATGGACACACCCATTATATCTAGATCATTCTGCTACTGCTCCTGATATCGAAAATATTGTATATCAGGGGCGGATACAGGATTTTGTAAATAGGGGGGGGGGGTACAAATCTCCTAAAGTTTTCCGACAAGCAAAAAAAAAAAGTTATAATTTCTTAAAGGGAAAGCACAAACTAAAGGGGGCACAATATATACTTTTCTTTCAAAAGAAAAGTGGGGCCTCTGGCCGGAAGTGCCCCCCCCCCCCAACCAAATCTGCCACTAGTATCTATTGTAATCATTGGGCTGTAACAAGTGCGACTTAAGGGCTTACAGTTTTGGTATCACTTGCAAGTATCGTCTGGTCGACCCTGCGCCCCCCCCCCCCCCCTGAAAGCGATAGCCGTATGTCAAGAATTTGGAGGTTTACATCCATTCTAAGGGTTTTACTTGAATGAAAGTAATCGCTGAACTTCGCAAGAAATAAATATGTTTTTCTGGCGTTTTTGGCATGCTTGACGTCATTGCGTTTAGGTGTGTAAAGCGGGGGTGGGGGTCGATAGGGTGCTTCGAAATTATGTTCCAGCGACAATTGCAGCGGGCTTTTGTTGGTAAAAGATATAGGCCCGTATTCTGAACTCCGGTACTTCAGCTCCAGTCTATGTTAAACCAGAGCTTCAATTAAAACTGACTTAAACCCCAAGTCCAGCCTAAATTTATGTACACAGTTAAACCACACTAGACTGGAGTTTAAGCTACACCGGAGCTAAGAATGCGATTTTTCTCAAACTCCGGTTTTAAGGGCAGTGTTAGACTGGGTTTAAACCACCTTTTAGACCGCGGTTTAAGTTAAACAGGAGTTCAGAATACTGGCCATAGGCCCTTGGGGTTAGGGTTCCAATTAGGTTTTAAATTTGGTTTATGATTAGGTGTGGGGTTGACGTTGAGAATACAGTTAGTGAAGGATATTGACCGCGGTGCAATTGTCACCACCACAGCATCCGTCGTACAACCGTTGATATGGATAGTTTTGTTGCTCCTTTATTGTTAAGAGATTCAATGTGTAATTCATATACTCTCAATTTATGTTTTTAACCCCCCCCCCCCCCCCCCACTCACCTAAAGACGGCTTGATGACCCTGATTGCGTGCATAGTATTTTTCTTTTCTTTCTTTTTAGGCAAAACAACAAATTATAACAAATAAAATATATCCTTCTCAGAAATCGGAGAATAAATAAAGATGTCCAACCATCGGGGTTGCCTTTCTGTAACCTATTTTTAGACTTTTATCACGCGTAGTCGTTGGTCAAAAGAGAATTTATACAATGCATTAGTTATGAGCCATCGAGATTAGCGGCGTGTTTTTAGCACATTCCGTAAACGCACCAGTATATCCCCCTGGCCGGCAGTATTTATATTATGCCTAGCTCCTATCGCCCGTCATGATCTTACTTAGATATGAGCACAGTTTGGGGGAGGAAGCTTGCTGTAGGGAGCCAATGGATGTAGAACCCTGAACATGCTCGAAGTAAAGAGACAGAGCCGGGAGACAGACAGAGAGAGAGAGAGAGAGAGAGAGAGAGAGAGCGCGCGCGCGAGAGAGAGAGAGACAGACACAGACAGACAGACAGACAGAAATATTTTTAAAAAGATGGGAATATATATATATATATATATATATATATATATATATATATATATATATATGTAGAAAGATAATGAGGGAGAAAGAGAGAGAGAGAGAGAGAAGAGTAGAAAAAAGAGTAAAAATATAGATGGGTGGCCATGTGTGTAGGTAGGTAGGGGGAGTAGAGAGAGAGAAAGAGAGAGAGGGGGGGGGGATATCATGGAATCAAAATAATTTTCAGGCATCGTAAAACAAAAGAAAAAAAAATGCAGGCATTCGTGTTGTTCATCGGCATGTATTATGAACATGATCATTTTTTCGTGTTTTACTTTCTTATGATGAAAGAGCATCAGCCTCTCGTCAAAATATGGTAACGGAATGCCTTAACTCGGTTTCGAGACCCAGTTGAGGTTCTTGACAAACAATTTTTTTTTTTTTTTTTTTGTACTAACAACTAAAGTGGCCAAATAAAGAACAATACTGCGAGTATGTCACATCCCCTTTTAGTCGGACGTTAAAAATGAAATACGTGGATGTAATTCATTGTGTTGTTTTGATATCATATGTTTCTACTCCTTCAATCAACATGTCATGACGAGTTCTGTTGCTCCCCCCTTCATGCATGTTCCCACTCAATGTTTTCATTTCTCATATCTGCCTCTATAATGAGGCAATAAGTAGAGGTAATTCTTCTGGCGTCGGGATTGAGTGACTTCATGAGCAAAGATGCACATGCATTTATAAAGAAGACCGCCACGTGATTCGTATAACACGTACCGTGATATTATAAATATCACGCATGCCAAAGTTGATTTTGAAATTCCAATTCGAAAGACAAAATCTGTGACGTTTTTATGTATGTACTTACGGCAGCACGTCAAAAAACTTTCGCGTAGAATACTGAACAATGCTAATGTGACTCTGGTAGCACTTTATTTCGACAGGATATGGAGTTATTTCTGTTCCCAATTCGAGGCAAGTTTTCAATCAAATTATGATTTCTTTACCATACCCATTGTCTCCTAAATCTATAAACTCTTAATTCATAAAGTTTGATAAAATGTGTGATTGTTCTTTAAATAAAGAATTGAAATTAACTTAGAAGTTAATCTAAAAGCCATAAATGCATCAATTTTATACAAAATAGGTCTTCCTATACATAGGCGGGAAATGTAAACGGAATGTGGCAAGTGAATCGTCATTTGGATAAAAGTTAATTCTTCTATACCCAGTATGTCTAATCTAATTTCCGTTCGTCTAATACATTATGTGGTCTTTATTATCATGGCATAACATTAACGAGAATTACTCACAAAACAAACAATCGGAAGCATATCTATCTGGGGGTTCCGGTCCAATTATTTCATTTTCAAATACTCCACAGCGAAGGTATGAAATTTAGCATGATGTATGTTAGGGCCAATAACTTCTAACTTCAATAATTTCATTACATTAGTATCTCAAATAGTGCTCAGTGTTCAAAACCCAAGGTATACTCTGTTTTGTTTTTTTAAGCGACCTAAACTTTAAACGTTCTTATTCCTCCTTGTTCTGAAAAACTTACCCATCGTACAAATCAACTTTATTCGTGGAATTTCGAATATTCAAAATTATCGTTACCGTACGATTCTGTGAATGGCAGATATTTTGGTTTGGGGATAAATTTTGCAGCTAGGGTAAGAAGGGTTTAAAAAAAAGTGAATTCATTCCTGTTAGTTCGTTATAGTTCGCGTTAGATAAAGCGCCATAACGTGACAGTGGAGTGGCGTATCCGGACCTTAGCGTCAGGGGAGGGAAAGAAGCGAGCGAGCAAAAATCTGGGTCAGGTCTACTTATGAATTCCAGTTTTTTGAGAGGTGCATAAATTACAATTATATTGATATGTGTGTTTGAAGACATATCTGATTGATTCCAATTCAGAACATACGAACAGTGTTAAATTTTTATATAGTTGGCTCTACCAATTTGGAGATACTTGAACCCAGTTTCCCCTTCTCTTCATTTTTGAAGTTCATCACCTATTAACGTTACTATTTTGGATTTCGATTTGAGACCGAATATAATTTTTTTTTTAAACATGTCCATAATCTATGAGATTTTAGCATCAATTTGAAGATTAATCACCATGTAAAATTTTCTAACTCAATTTCTGAAATTTGCAGTTAATAATGTTTTACTCGGTTGGAAATTTGTCAGGAGGGGCAAACTGCCCCCTGATTGCCCCCTCCAAAGACGCTGGTGTGTCAGAGCCTTGGAACATAAACACATATTAGCGATTGCTACACGAGGATATTAAGATTAAGACATGTTGTCGGACTCCGCAGGGGAATGTTCTGGCAGTGCCTGTGTCAAATATTTATCACATTAAAAGATCAATGGTTCACATTGGGGATTTTAACCCCGTCAAAGACATTGGGTGACATTATACTTTTCTTTTCTTAGATGAGCATTATTCCAAATCGTTGTAAGAATCATGAGAACGGCATGTAAAGTACACGTTCCAAACATTAGCTATTATCAAGAGAAACATGAGCATCTGATGGATTTTCTAGAGGTACTTAAAAGAAGAAAAAAGGGTGTGAAAGTGATGTGTTTCCTATTTCGATTAGAGCTGGGGAATGCACGAGACTCCCGAGTTGGAGGAACGTTGTCTGTAGACTGGCAGAGGTTTAGCACCGTTGTAAAAATGATGTATCTAACCTTTACTTTTACTCATAGTGGAAATTCGGTATTTGAACTTTCAATGTACATAGGAAATATTTAAAACTAATATGAATTCTAAAAAAGAAACAAAAACAAAATAGCATACATACTATGTTTTTCCATGGTAGGTCCATGGTTTCTCACACTGTATAGAGGCGGCAATCCTGCGTGCAATAGGGGCAGCCCCCTCCATAATTTCGAATTTAATGTATATTCTATGAAGTGCATTGATTCTGTTCGAAATGTCCCCCCCCCCCCCCCCCGGTCCTTGCCAATTCCGAAGATGAACATGATGAATGAACGTCCCTGACACTTCTTAAACGGGCTATAGCTCGAGAATGAAGCACGGAACTTAGCTTATTTGAGGGTGTCCGGGAATGGCTCGCCGGGTGGTGTCCTAGAACGTTGTTAAACTTCTACTGATAACCAATCCAACCTTGGTGATAAGTTGATTTGTGTGAAAGCAGAAAATTTAGAAAAACAGGATGGTGACAGTTTGAAAGAAATCGGACAAGGAATAAGAAAGTTATGGATGTTTGAAAAATGAGATAACTACATCTATGCGAATCTCAAATTGGCAATTTGATGAGTCAATTGTGACACTTTTGTGGACAACTCTCCCATTTGTCGTACACAAAAATATCATTAATTTGCAGTTCTCTTCGAGGCGCTTTTACCCTCGGGGCAGTACTCAAAATATCTTGGAGATAGCATAATTATTGCTATAGGTCCTCATGAACGAAAAGATCCTACCGAGTAATGCATTTTGAAAAAAGGTGACATTTTAGTCATTTTGTGTGTTATAGCGAATGGGGGAGTTGTCCACAGCTACATCACAGTGACATTACCTATTCGGCCAATTTGAAAACTCCATAATTATGCATAGTGATTTCAACTTTCAAAAATTCATAACTTTCTTATTGCTTGTCCGTTTTCGTTCAAACTTTCACCAATCTGCTTCTATGATTTTTCCCCTTTCTTTCAAAGCAACTTGCTATTAAGGTTGGATTTCCCTTTAATAGTCGGTCTAACTATATATTCAAGGTTTATCTTAAATCCAAGGAAATCAAAAGTAAGTAGTCATTGTATTCCAATTAGCATTTGGACACATGTGGTCTCCCCACCGACATGTGATTTATATGCTATCAATTTCCCATTTATTGAAACCTCTTAATGTCTGTGGGGGCCATTTAATGAGTAGTTTCTCTGAAAACGATTGTTAAATAAAAATCAATCTTGAAGTAATTTTGTACGGGGCGTCGATAAGCAAAAGACCAACGTCCGCTGGGAATGCTTTCTTATAACGGTTTCCACATCAAAGTGAAGGGTTAGGGGCTCGAATAAAGAGATCTACCATCAAGGAGAAGAGAAATATAACCAGAGTATGTTGTTAAACTGTGAGCATCTATATTACAAAACATATTGAGAATATATTTATTTTTAAATTTTTCAAGCAAAAGTATTGTCATGCAGTAAAATAGCGTTTACCCTAATAGCATCTTCGTTTGCCTGCTTTTCTGCTATCGTTGATTTTATCAACAGAAGCATGAAAAGCTTGCCATAATAATTATTATCTACATCATTTCGTGTTTTAGGCATGTTAGGGGTACACTCTAAAAACTAAAGTATTAAGTCACCATTTGAAAGGGCCGAGGAGTGACCACTTCAAAAAAACACCAAAAACACACCAAAAAAAAAAACAACAAACAAACAAAAAAACTCCAGCACTATAAAGGCTTAACCCAGCAGGTTAAAAGGGTTAATCTGCCATTTTGAAGAAAAAAAAAGTGGTCACTCCTCGGCTCTTTTAAATGGTGATCTAACACTTTAGTTTTTAGAGTGTAAAATATTTCATTTAGTGATCCCGTGCTCTCTGAAAAGTCTTGATCCAGTTGACGCCATTTGGTTTTCATGTATAAAGAATTTAAGTTATTGATTGTTACTTTGTTAGCCTAATTTGGCTGAATTTATAAATTAAAAAAAAGAAGAAGAAGTAGCAATTGCTCAAGACAATGCTTTCACTGATGCGACGCGCTGCAACGAGTGTCCTCCGAAGCCTCTCTCAAAACTTTACTGCAGAGGGTGGAACTTTTGTTAAATGCGACAACTAACATGGCATAGTTTATGGTAAATTGGATGGTTTCTTATATGAATCCTTAAACTAAAGATGAAGTGCAGGCTTTCAAATAGCCTCTCAGATGCAAACACAACAGCTACATGAATTCTCTGAGAAATGGAAGTAAAAAAAAATAGGCCACGGAACTATGCTGATAAAAATTAAGCAAATGCTTGATGATGTAAGCAAATTATTTGCATTCAAGCCAGTAATTGCTGGTGATGTGGAGACATTTTCTTGTCAGAAGAACGTCCTTGCTTTTGCTTGCCAGCAATTGCTAGGTTTATGCTAGTTTTATAAATACAAACCAATGGGGCTTCATCTGGTATTCATAATACTTGATCAATTGCATGCATGCCTAATACACTCGAAAGCTATGTGGCAACGGCGTGAATGATGGTGGGTGTATATATGGTACAGTAATTGAATGCATCTAGCGCACAAAAAAATTGAGATACATATTACCCTCCTATTACGATTAAACTAGTTCATTGTCCACCCCGCAGGGCCTTGTGAGATTGAATGTTTCAAAGATACGGATAATAAGGAGGGGCGCCAATACTGAATTGCCATTTCAGCTTTCTTCCACTCCTCTACTCATCAACACGCTTTGGATTAACACTACACATCAGTAATTCACCACATAAGTATCTCGAACTCATTCCAAATCACCAAAGGCGGACCCACATACATGACATAGGGCGACATAAGATAAAAATGTAACGGTTAGTCGTGGCTTTTTGTCAGTACAAGCTTCTAATGTTGGACTTGCGAGTCAAGTCACACCGACTCTAAACCGACCAATTCTTTTCCATTCGGTGTAATGTAAGTTTTGTGTTCAGTCTGTTATCGATCTGCTGTCAGCCTCCTCAGTGTGACTGGGGCAATAAGGCGTTTCCGAACATTTTTGTTACAGTGTTCTACAGGGACTAATATATGGAGCTTTTAGAGAGAACAATATGACAATTTATCTTTCCTTTCTAGTGCCGATAGGCGGTAAATCACATTTAGCTCTCGAAGTAACACGCATAAAGGTGTACTATGGCACATACCATAATACTAGTATGCACAAAAGCCTTTGTGTATTTTGTGCGGGGACTTTTTTTTTTTTTTTTTTTTTGCAACGATGGTGATATGAAATTATGGATTTGGTTTTATACAAAGTGAGTGCTTTTAGTCACAGAGTTAGATGGCTTTGGAACAAAATAATTCTTCTACGTATAATAACTGTGTTTCTTACAACGGGTGTATGAAATAAAGACGAAAATGTGTACAGAGTAAAAATACAGACACGGCAAATTTATTAGCTTCATGCCTGGACATTTTGGAGTAGACTACATGACACTGACTGTGATACAGACCTACACTTAAATCTGCTTCACTCACCAAAGCTAAAACAGTTTACTTAGAAGATCTAAAGGTATGAGTTGATTTATTCAGAGGTTTATTTTGACCGTGACTTTGGATTCAAGCCTTTTTATAAACTAATCGCAAATTTGTTTGAGTCAGAAGACGGCGTAGATCACTGATAGTCTTAGAAAGAAGACTCTTTAATAGAATTTTTGTTTTTTTGTTTTAAAGTATCAATGACTTAAATTGCCTAGTGCATATTCCGTTTCCAGCGGCTGCTGTAGAATTATTGTTGGTTGTACTCAACGTCGCCTTGTTGTAACTATTTACCATTTTTTTTCCTTTGTTTAATGTTAGAAACTTTTTTTCAGACTTTCCTAAAATATCATATTCAGTTATGAAGTTGAATCTGTATCATGTGTATTGCGAGCGAAACATTAAAAATATACAGCTTGATATCGGACAAGTCATTTAAAGAAAGCCATTACTAGGAAAATGGTTACCATTGGTTTAAACAAAATATATACGAAAATATCCTTTAAAACAAAACAACAACAACCAACAAAAAAAAAAACAGTCGGAGAAGCATCAGCACGGATATACACAAATGGGACTACGACACTTTCTATCTTATTATCGTCTGTCCAGATCTCGGAATGATCTTATCCTTTTTGGATGATTAATTTACAATTGTATTTCTTTTTCATAAATAAAAATATCTTAACATCCAAAGTCAATGAGCAAATGATTTCCAGAAATCGAAGTTGAAATCTAGTTACATCTTTTGACAATCTAATTTTTCGTCACCATCAAAACCCGCGATGATCTTTAATGTTCGAATACAAGCCTTCGGGCAGGACTTTATTGATAAGGAAACCTGGGCTTCCGACGAGGTTCGATGGTATGTAATGATACATTGATTACATATCTCTCATCCACTAAATTCAATTTTCTCGTCCATTGCGCTCGGGCAATCTATTCGTAGGACTAAATAGAATCTCGTCTTACACGTGAATTGCAAGCTCCTGGGAGACTGAGGAATTCTTCGACTTGCCGGACTTGGCATTCATTTTCTTTTTTAATGTCAGCGTATACATTGCAGGCTTGCAGTATATGATTCACTCGATGTTTCATGTATCTCTATTAACATCCTTACCTTATCCCATCCCCTTCTTTTTTTCCTCTCTCTCTCTCTCTCTCTCTCTACTTCTCTGTATCATTCTCTTACTTTTTCACCCTTTCCACAATCCAACCTCCCTGGCTCTCTCTCTCTCTCTCTAACTCTCTTGATTTATCGCTTTCTCTGTATTAATTTCTTTCTTCCTTGCCTTCTATCTCTCTCTCTCTCTCTCTCTCTCTCTCTCTCTCTCTCTCTCATTTACCCTGTCTCTCCTCCTCCCCCACCCTTAATCTCTCTCTCTCTCTCTCTCTCTCTCTCTCTCTCTCTTCTTCTTCCTATTCCTCCAATTTCTCTATCTCTCTTTCTCTCTCAGTATTTTCACCCTTTCCACGATCCAACCTCCCTGTTTCTCTCTCATCTCTCTCTCTCTCTCTTTCTCTCTCTTTTCTCTCTTTCTCTTTATTACTTTCTTTCTTCCTGGCCTTCCCCCCCCCCCCTCTCTCTCTCATTGGCTTACGAAGTCGGGGGGGGGGGGGGGCTGCCGCCCCGAGGATTTTGAAAGTGCCGATATTCGGGCAAACTTCACCTCATTTTAAAGCAGCGAGGTGCCCGAATATCCTCATATTTTAAAAGTGATGTGCCTGAATATGTAATTTCTGAATATTTTCACTACAAAAAAAATTTGTCCTTGCTTCGCTCGCTCGCAAAAGTTTAAAAAGCGGTATTTGATACTTGGGCAAAAGGGCCAGCCTCCCTCGCGAAAATGCGCCAGTGCGCATAAGCTCTCTCTCTCTCTCTCTCTCTCTCTCTCTCTCTCTCTCATTTATTCTGTCTGTCCGCCTCCCCTTCTCACTCTTTCTCTCTCTCTCTCTCAGTCTCCTTCACGTTATCTGTCTGTCTTGCTTTCTTTCTCTCTCTCTCTCGCTCTTATTTCCTTCCGTATGCTTTCCATCTATAAATAATCCACATCTCTTATCCATATGATTTGTGAAGCAGCATTTTAAAAAAAGAAAAGACTTTAACAAAAAAGGAAATTAGTAGACCCAACTTCAACGCAGGGAAAACACTTTGATCGATGCATCGGCGTAATTTTGCCATAATCCGTCTGTTTTGCTGTAGATATACGCCCTCCCTGCCCTATTTTATGCACCTATCTATTTGCCAGACCGCTTTATGTGGTAAACGAATTGTGCTTCGAATGTTATTTGCTGATGATTAGTAATGCAGAAAACGGGACTTAACGAACGATTAAGCTTTTTCAAATGAACGTGCTCCCCACACGAGGGTGACATCTTCCAAACTATACAGTATTATAACGGCCACTGCTATCATACTATGGAAATAGATCATGCATAGCTTAGAGCATGTAGTCCGCTAAAATCGAAAGCAATTTAAGCAAAGCAGATTTTACAAATGCCAATACATTTTCCAGAAAATAACTATGATCACAAACTATTTAAACTATTGAAGGGATCCATTATAAACACGAAGATAGGAAGATAGGAGTACGAGGCGAGAAGGGGGCTGCTCACCCGCCCCCCCCCCCCGAGAACTTTGAAACGACCGGTAGTCAAGAAACCATTTTCTCGTATTCAGGCAGTGGTGTGCTCTCTTTATCATTCGTAATTCTTACATTTCTGGGCCCTCTTTCATGAAACTTGTTATCAATACCAAGTCACACTTACTTTTATAAGCTACTGAAATCAGAGCATTTGATTGGATGAGAGCAAATTTTGTAAAAAACGAGTTGCAATTGCTATTAATAATTAGTTTTATGAAACGGGGTCCTCGCTTGCCCATGACAACATTACATTAAAAGGCGACAAACGGATAAACAATGCACCAAAAAGGAATGTCATTATAATAACATTTCATATTTTTGCTCGCTCGCAAAATTACGTAACGGGAAAAATTGATACTTGGGCAAGAAAATGTGCCTGTGCGCCTATATGCACACGCTATTCCACACGTCATGCACAGTACCTATAACAATGACCACTGATTATTTAACATGTTTAATGTAGGCATGGATATCCATGCTATAGGCCCACTTGTGTTCTGTGGCCATTTCCAGAAAGTTCTACATCGAGAGCTGACGATTTATATACTCATGGTTCTATGACATGCTTTTAAAAAAAATCTCTAACACGTGTATTAATCACAAGATTAAAAGATAATGTAAACGTTGAAATGTAAAGAAAATAGGTTTCTCAATCTGCTAAAAGCATGTACAGGCCTCCTCAGATCGAAAGCCAAAAGTGATCACATTTAGCTATTATGATAGCCTTTCTATCCAAACGCAAGGCCCTACAGTTTTGAAATTATTCCAGGCTGAAATGTATACAGAATCCCGGATGAAATGAAGACTACTGAAAGTCACGTGAAAAACGAACATAAAACAAACGCAAGGCCTCACTATGCTGCTTATTATGATGAATACAGCTGCCATAATTACTTAAGGATAAAATGTATACAAAATTAGTCCAGGATAAAATGAAAACTACTGAAAGTCGCATGCAATACGAAAATAAATCAAAACAAATCAGAGCTGACATGGATATATAAATAAAAAACAAAATCGCTAATTGAATTTCTTTCCCGTTATTCATCGTAGATGTAAAATTACTATTCCCCAATGTGGAATAACAGATATATCCCTCATTTGGATATGATATTACATTCTATCAGTAAATCAAAGATAAATCCTCAATGATAATTATGGGCGTAAATCAGTTTTAACTGGTCTGTCACATTAATTGCTATAATTTGTAGCCGTTTTTTATGGTTTCACACTTGCATTTGCATTTGTATTTTATTTGTTTAAAGGGAAATCCTACCTTAATAGCAAGTTGCTCTGAAAGAAAGAGGAAAAATCAGAGAAGCAGTTTGGTGAAAGTTTCAACGAAATCGGACAAGCAATAAGAAAGTTATGAATTTTGAAAGTTGTAATCACTATGCATATGGGAATTTCAAATTGGCCGAATAGGTAATGTCACTGTGATGTATCTGTGGACAACTCCCCCATTCGCTCTAACACACAAAATGACTAAAATGTCACTTTTGTCCAAAATGCATTACTCATTAGGATTTTTTCGTTCATGAGGACCTATAACAATATGGTATCTCCAATATATTTTGAGTACTGCCCCGAAGAAAACCGCAAATTAGTGATATTTTTGTGTACGACAAATGGGAGAGTTGTCCACAGAAATGTCACAATTGACTCACCAAATTGCCAATTTGAGATTCGCATAGATGTAGTGATCTCATTTTTCAAACATCCATAACTTTCTTAGTCCTTGTCCGATTTCTTTCAAACTTTCACCATCCTGTTTTTCTTATTTTTCCGCTTTCACACAAATCATCTTACTACCAAGGTTGGATTGCCCTTTAATAACGGTAAAAGTCCTGCTATCTGCTAAAAGCTGCTTTTCCGCAAGGCCGTTGACAATGAAGGGCAATTCACCTAATGTGACTAGTTAAATTGTGTGAAAGCATATATCGCAAGAACAGTTGCGAGAAAGTCTGGTAGAAATGCAAAAAAGAACAGGAACGTTATGAATATTTGTAAAGTTAAGATCTATTAATGACTCTATCATGCCCGTGAATATCTAATTAGCGGATTGGTCATTCGACTCTGATATAATTTGGGACAAATACCATGTTTGTTTGTTTTTCATCAGTAATATCATGGAATTCCATTTCTCTCCTGTTCGTAGAATGATGTTATTAAAAGAAAATCATGCTTTGAAATAAAATTAAGAAACTACATATTTGTTAGTTTGAGCGCATGCATTGGTGAATTGTCCGCCATTACAGCGCAGTGATGATTACCGATTCGCCAAATTGAAATTCCATAATCGTGGTTTACAAATTCAGAACTTTCGTATGTTAATTCGATTTCGTTCAAGCTTTTACGCACCATTCTGTTTCTCCGTTCCTCCTGCAATTCTTTAGAGCATTTGTCATGACTGGGTTTCCATTTAAGTAATGATTTTGAGGATACTGTAACAAAGAGATGAGATAAGAACAATGCGTCCTGCAAATAAAACAATGAATGAAATGAGGATCCCTCTGACATATTCTGATGAATCCGTCATTGTCATTCTCCGTATCTCACAGGTATACATTAAGCATGTTAAGCGGTATGAGTGAAAGAGTGTCTGTTTGTACCAATGACATCGTTTAGCAAGCTCAGCTGACCATGCTTATACAAGGGAAGCCAGGGGCTTCAAAAACATGTCACACCAATGTTTGTTCATTAGAACGGGTTGGAATGGTCGAACTAATTAATTTTGCTCAGGACCAGCAAGACAGGCGCACCACAGGATTAACATTTTACATGTATATGTAAGTATAGTCCAGCAGCGTCGTATCAGGAAACCAAAAAAAGGTAGGGGGGTGTCCTAAAATAAGGAAGAGACGGGATGGGGGTACCCCTCCCCTAAACATAAAAGGAAAGGATATGGAGAGGTGTTGTGGGAGTACTGTGGTATATTGGTGAAGGGGTTCTAGGTTCAATCCTTGCTCAGTGCATAAATGCATGGACAAGTTGCTTAAACCCACATTTGTCCCTCTCGACCCAGGTGTATTAAACGGAGTAATAATAAGGGCAGGGTCAACATGAAGAGCAGTATTCATACTGATAAGGCTAGCCTGAGTAATGAATAAGACCATAAGTCGTCGGAAGGCGCGGATCGCAAGGTATGGGGATCGAATCCCTGCCACAGCACTCCTCTTGCCAGACCTTAATCTCAATCTGCCACACCCGGCCAATGTGAGGTAAATGGGTACTTGGAGGAAGACCGTGAATGCCCAAGCGCCTTGACATCAGGGCAGAGAGGCTAGAGCCGGGGTATGCATCGGTCATACCGCCACACCCAATCCACATCTACTCTATAGAACCAGGTCCATAATAACCGACTGATTCTTCGAGGTAATGACATTTTTTTTTCTTTCTTTTTTTGTTCAGTGTGTTGTCGATCTGGTTTCGATCTCGTTGGCATGGTAGGTACGACCATGGAGTAGGTCCATGGTCATGCTGGTACGACTAGAGTGTAATCCTATTCATGCGCCTATGAATAGCAAACTATATGACGCCATACAAGTGCATCGTGTAATTATTATCATTGACATCATCAATTAATCTAATAGTGTTTGCCTTGAGTCCTGAAGATACCCCCGCCCACTGAAGGCTGCATTTCACGCAGAATCTCATTTGCCGAGACTCTAGCGCATTCTCTCAAAATAATTAATTAAAGATTAAACGTGTTCGTTCAAATGTTATTCTACACTGATTTGATGATTTGCACCATCCATCCAGTTTCATTTCGCATTTTAACAATGTCACTTTCAAAGCAGAGAACGTTCTGTGTTGACTGAGAGTTACCCTGACCCCTCAGTCACCCTTTACACGTTTAACTCTTATATGAACACAAGACCAACAATACATTTGAATTGATACGTCGCATTGTTGATTGTGGTACTCAAAGAGTTAAAGAGATTTGTACCATAATTAGTGCTTGTGAACCCGGGTTCTCTATACCACGACAACACTTCAGAGGATTAACTGTTACGCATCAACTGTGAGGGATAATTATAAAGAGGAAGCAAGCAAGATATTAACGCCGATGATGACACTGCGGGGGAGAAGATTGCTACTTTTTTCTTCTTTTAAAATGGAGAGTATTTCAGCTATAAATACAACCGATTAAACCATACAACTGTCACGATTTACAAAGGTTATAAGAGTTTACTTTATAAAATTCAGAGAAGGTATTGTACGCTTGTTTGTATTGTTATGTTGCCCCTTTGGGAAAGCATCGGAGAATGGTGCGCGTTGTGCGCGAAGCCGTAGTAGGAGACAAACCCCTTTCGTATTGACATAATTGACAAGGAGCTAAAAAGGACGCATGAATCTAAGCTTTGTTAGTCAAGGAGGTTTTAACACGTTAATGAAACATCTTACCCTTTGTAAAAACGCCGCCTGGAGCAGAAGTAAAGAGAGTAGAATCGTCGAGCCTGAGATTCCTGGGGACGCAGACAATACGAAGGAAAATTCACTGAACTTTGCTTTCTGTCTTCCCGCCATTTCAATACAAATTGATGGTTTAATGAAATCGAAACAAAAGAAATCACCGTCTTGGAGCGCACTTACTGTCAGACATGAAGGAACTAACGAAGATATTCACAGTGACAGTGTTTGTGAAAGCTTTGAAGAAAAATCTCGAATGCATCAATTTATGAATGTTTAGAAAGTTTACTTAAAACAGTGTTCCTTATAATATCAAGAAAAGTAAACAATGACGTTTTAATGTACATAAATACCAAGCTGGTGTGATCCAAAAGTCAGAAGTGTCAAGTTTTTTTTCCTAAATAAAGAAGCAATTCTCAAAGATCGACGGAAATCATTTCGGCGTTAGCAAATGTGAAGGGCAAAGTTGCTAGCTGGAGGAGAGATGTTGATCTCGCTCTGGGGCTGACTCTCTCACTGAGTGGTGGCCTATCTCCGCTGGTTGCTAATCCACTATAAGTGATAATATGGATGGGTTACCAAGGAGATACGCATCAACTGGTGCGGGTGAGATGTCGGCTGATCATCTTACCCTTGATAATCCGGAGTCAGTCTTAGCCTGGAGCCAGGAATGGTGGAATCAATCATTCACACTCGAAACAACTGAAATAAGGACATCCCCTCTTCATCCAAAAGAGAACAAATCACTACTCCCTGAACTTCACCTCAACAACGCTATGCCTTTGGGGTGTGTTTGGTTAATTGTCCCTCGAAAACATGTAAAACTGCCGAGTTTCAAGAGATCATTTCTCATTAATCGAACATCACTGAAGATTAAGTCAATCGTTCCGAAAGAGATTCACCTGCAGAGTTTAAAGATATATTTCCTGAAGCAAACATCACCCTGGCTTGGGTGCGGGCTGGGTTAAAAGTGCTGTATATCCTCCTCGGAAAGAGATTCGCGAAAACAAACTTCAGAGTTTGAAGAGATACTTCCTCCTCCTGCTTTCGTTGTCCTTTATATTCGGATTTGGGAAACAAGAGATGGAAGTGGGGCACCTATGTTCACTGATGTTTGGCAGACGACTCGCAGGAGTGCAATATACCCCGGTAACAATATCCACGAAGACCAGGGATTTGGGTCGCGGATCTCGCCTGGTCGCGGAGGTGGCGCGATTTGCATGAATTCGTAACTAAACTCTAACCCCTGATTTCTCCCCCAAGCTTGATGCTGTAAGTGAGAAGGAACACGAGCGAGAAATTTAAACAACAACAAAAGGACGAAGAAGAAAGAAACTGAGAAGGAGATGGGATACGAAGCATGAAGAAATCAAGGCGGGATGCGGCGAAGGAGAAACACGGTACTGGTATATTCACCGGTCCTTGGTGGTGGTGGAGTTTTACGTTCTCACGTGTTGCTAGCGCGGGGAGGTTGCCTTACAATGTTTACACTGACAGGCCCGCTGCTATAAATACGAGGAGCAAGATGACGATGCGCAAATGAGACAGAGAGGGGATGAGATGATGAAGCTGGTAGAAAATAGACGGGCGCATAGATAAAGATCCTCCAGCACTTTCAAGCAAGAGGCCCCTCTATAGTCTGCCAATTCAGACTCGGGCTATTACATAATTATGTTCAAGGTCAATTATTTTGTCATCCCCCCCCTCTCTCTCTCTCTCTTTATCTATCTCTCCCCGATATAATGAAAATAACATTAACAATTTTGAAATGCTTTTCGTCTCAAAACAATTATATTTCTCGTTTCTTTCATCAGGCTTTTAACATGTTTAAAGTAATTACTGAGGAGCCATCAAACTGAGTTAAGGGTTTTAAAAGCATTCCGGTTAATGAAGAGCGTTTTAATCTCATATTCCAATAATCACCTAGAGGTCAAAAATAGAAGAAATCAAACGCATTGTGAATTAACCCCCCCCCCCCCGCAAAAATACCCATTCCTTACAAATTTCATCAGCATGCTTTTGTTTTAATATAGAAAAATATCCCTAATTATACTGTCGTTACCCCCCCCCCCCTCTCTCTCCCCCCCTCTCTATCTCCCTCTCTTTTTCTCTCCCCCCCCCCCCTCTCTCTCTCTCTCCCTCCCTCTCTCTCTCTCTCTTCCCCATTATAAATGACCTATAATTTAACATTGCTAGCCAGTGGCGTAGTGGGTCCAGTCATTAGAGGGACACTAACCGTCATGGGAGGGTGTGTGTGTGTGTGTGTGTGGGGGGGGGGGGTTATCTTCCATTTTCCCCCATTTCTTTGACTTTCTGTCCATTTCCTCTTGCGTTATATACTATCATTAATTTTTCGTCATTCGGCACAACGACGTCGTCACGCCACTGCTATGTTAAAAGGGAAAGTCCATCCTTATATTTTGGTTTTAAAAGAAGCGGAAAAAATGGAAGAAACAGATCAATGAAAGTTTGAGCAAAATCCGATAAGAAATAAGAAAGTTATGATTTTTTTGTAAGTTGTAATCAATCAAACACAAATTGGCAACTCCGTGACGTATCTTGCGAGCTCCTCTCCCATTTGCCCTGTACTGAAAAAAATTATAAATTTCCGTTTTCTCTAAAGAAAACATTAATGCACTCTGAGTATTCTCATTTCATTTATGCTTTTCACGGAGTTGCCAACTTGTGTTTGATTGCTTACAACTTCAAAAATTCATTTCATAGATCTGTTTATAGAATTTTCCTGCTTCTTTTAAAATCACCTTTTCCTTTAAACTTTAAAATAACTTGGATCATGTCTTCAGAGTTTTCTTCATTTTTCTTCATTAAGTCGAGATATTATTGTTTAACACATGGTTCTGATGAGGCAAAAGTACATAAGACGAAACGAAAACAGATGCCACCTTCTGTGTAGGACAAAAATAGCGTGCGCATTTTATGTCTAGGCAGGAATAGCACTGCAAAGTTCGTGTCAAAAGGGTAATTGCTTTATCAGATCCATCGTATAACAATATGCGCAGTTTGTGACATGTCCAAAATCATACCTTCCAATAAGACATATAAGACATATAGTGCTAAAAATAACAACCCGATCAGAGTCATGACGAGATTCAAATTTTCGACCATTTATTCAAGATCAGCTTCATTATGACCCCAAATATTCAGTTAAATTCTACATATTATGCTATATATCTGTATATTACTTTATAAACTCCTAAATTTCTTCTTCACTATTATAGCTTCTTACAATTATATTATCCTCTCATTTTCCCCTTTGTTAAAAAATTGTTTATCCCCCAATCAACATTCTTACTGTAAACAATTTGTTTATCCCCCCCCCCTACCCCCTTTGACAGTCCATTTGTTTGGTATACTTCTCAATTTATTTATTAATTTATTTATTTTGTGTACTTTATACAGGGTAGTCTCTTCAGTACATAAAAACTGCTTTGCAAGAGAGCCCTGTATTACATAAAAAAATTAAAACACAATGTAAAACAATTTCAGAACAGTAAAATATTACAACTGATAACAAAACAATACAAAACGAAAGAATAGGTTAAAAATAGTAACAAGTATAAAATTGGATCGCATCTTAAAGACACAACTCGAATATACGTTTATTAAAAACCAGTAAAATACCACAGAGGATCTATGGTTTGGGATCCGTTTCCATTTACAGATCCCTTCCTTACACTCCCCATCCCAACATTATAATCATTACAGCAATTTATATGAAATAAAAAGAAAGAGGGAAAAGGGTGTCCCAAAGAACATATCCAGTTTAAAAGTTAAAGCTTTAATAGACATTTACATTGTTTCAAAAGAGACTCAAATGATACACAAGCTTGGACATGGATAGGTAGTCTATTCAAATTCATTGTGCCTTTGTCATGTTGGTAAGAAAATGTTGACCTCATAATGTACGTGGTGTTAGAACAAAAAGTTGGCTGCGTGCAGCATATCTAGTAGAATAATAAATTGGTCTGTAAGAAATGAGTTTCTTTAAATAATTAGGTACACGGTTATTGATTGATATATACATCATTACACAATGATTAAACTTGATCCGTTGTTGCGCGGATTGCCAATTGAGTGAACGTAACAAAAATGTGGTTGGTTTGTATCTATCGACAATCAGATCCTTTGTAACATTTAAATCTCATTCCCTTTCTGTTTGTAATATGATTGATTTAGTTCATGTTTTAGTTCCTGAAGATGATCTTCAATAAAATTAGGAACATTTGGAACTCATCATGACTCTGATCGGAGTATGATTTCTAGCACTATAATAATTATATTTACGTCTTCTGCGGTAACAAAGGATTCCGATAAAACATGTTTCATACGTTTCTTTAACATGACCATGATGACAGTTACCCCATTCCTGGATGTTGACTTACCAATTATGTCAATTACGTGAATTTGATTGCACAATTGAACTCACCAAATGATGTTACCAAACATCTTCGAACCGCCGTACATATTTTGATCAATGTCACTGCCATTTCCTGTAATTTTAAAGAGGCAGTTAAATTCTGGTAAGGTTAAAAAACTAATTTGCTGGCTTTCCTTTTTTTCTGTGTGGACTGTGGATGAATATTATTATTAGCTATATCCAATGAAAATGGCATCATATTTCAAATGCTACTATATAAATTATAAATAGTCAAAAACTTTAGAAATAATTTTGGTATCACATGTGAGAGTGTAGTCCCATGAACGTGTGGAGTGATTTTTCAATTTCATTATGTGGTTTCAGCAATATTGAATCGATTTGTTATCACAACACAATACACAGTTGCTCTCATGTACTGCATGTTAATCCTTTCCCAGTTTAAGCTTTCCTAATAAATCGAATGACCAGAAACTCAACTTTATTTTAAAACATTATCTAAGGGATTCTTTAATTATGCTTGTGATGGTAGAAACGGAAAAAAGCAACACTGATTATCAATAACTTTCCCTCCCTCTGCAGCTGCAACATTTCTCAACTTTGGCGATCATGGTGTTCAAAACTCTACTCACCATTAACTCCACATTCCATGGTCTTTCACTGCTCTAAAGGCCGGCGCGGCTTGCACGAGGCGTCATTTCGATTGCGTCATTACTTGCGCTAATCGAGCCTGTGAGGGCGGTTGACTCATATGCCAGTTATTGAAAGTACGGTTTGCACTGTTCGTCTTGCAATCACTTTTTAACCCTTTCAGGACAGGAATTATTTAAGGGCTAAATTGATCACATTTTGTTCTTCAAATTGGCAACAATAATATTTTTCTTTTAGTGCTACATGGTTCTAACAAAATGCAATGTCTTTGAAAACAATATACATCATTAGAAACTTAGTCGAAAAGTTGAAAAATTGCCAATTTTGATTAAAAGAATAGTGATTCTGAACCTCTCAATGTGTTGCCAATTTAAGGATTTTGAAGCTTATTCTCCTTTTTAAAATTCCTGGCATCAAACGCAACATGGTCATGCAACAAAAATGGGCACAATGTGTGTAGAAATTTTTGCTTTTTCTACTCCTGCATCTGGTATATTTTTTAGAGCTTGTGGTGGGGTCGCCTTTACAGTACATATTTACATATACAATATTATACAGCAATTATAACATACAAAAAAAAACATCTAAAAGATATAAAAAAAAAAAAAAAGAAGAGAGAAATAGAAAGAAATCTGCAATAATATGTGCTACTGACTGTATTGTACGAAGTATTTTTTTTTTCCTTTTCTTTTTACAGTACGAGTAAATGTATGGAGTGAAGAGCATGTTTTAATAGAGTCATTTAAGTTGTTCCAGAGTTTGGGACCAGAAAATCACTCTTTCATGACGCCCACCAACCATACAAGTCACTGACGCGGTCCTAACGTCAGCAAATGACGCATCGTTTGAGCCGGGCTTAAACGTTGATTTACATCTATGTAAGTATTTTATATTCATCATAATTATTTTGCTGGTACGGCATGTACGGCATTTACGGCATGACAAACGCCTCAAACTGAATTTTAGGCAGTTTCTCTGGAAACGGTATCTCTAAACATGCGAAAAGCAGTTGTTACAAAGCCAGACGACCTTTAAAAGCCCCTTGCGTCTTCATCTTGGGGAAAGGTGTCAATATATTTCTAATAACAACCTCAAAACGTCTTGGTTTTCATGTCACGTAATTGTTTATCTGCAGGCGTAATCAAGAAGCCATGTAATGAAGCCACGCTTAGCACTCGAGGCAGTAATAAAGAAAGTTTATTCATAACACGTCGCTGTATCTAGAAACAACACGGTAGCTCGCGTAGGTAGCGTTGAACTTGAACATGCTAATAACCCAGTCATACCAAAGGGATCGACACCGGATTGACAACCGACCCAACATAGAATTGTGTTACCCCGGAATGGCCAAGTATCAATCGGCTTGGAATCGGTGTGGAGTCGGTTTGGCAGTGTGACTGATGTATAATCGGGACAGGATGGGGAGATGATATATTATACGGCATAACGCAACACAAACACGAGACTGGAGAATTATGAAGAACTACCCATTTTTTTGTGAGGTCTTAACAATTTCGCCATTGCAGCATGATGACCGTGACCTACTTGTGAATTGACTGAGGCAGTTTTCCGAGGGGGGGGGGGGGGGGGGGGTTAGTACCGAGTAGAAAATTTTCAGACAATTATTAGGGTAGCGCCAATTTCAATTGCCTCAGAAAGTCTGTGGGGGATTTTTTTTTTAAAGGTATTAAAAAGAACAGACATGCCAACAAACAAATAAACATATTTTTAAAACAAATAAATACGGATGATAAATAAATGATGAGGTTACCGATTTTTTTTTTCTTGTTCTCAGCCAAGATAGGGACAATTTTAATCTTATCATGCCAATTAAAGATTAGAACCAAAATATTTCACCTACACACTTTTATGCTTCATGCCCCAATCCTAGCTGTCAAAGAAGAAGAAGAAGGAAAAAACATAAATGAAAGAAAAGAAAATGAGAGACAAAACGGTGCCCGGGGAATAATATCTATAAATTCCCCCATATCATATTGTGATGTTCTTAGTAACGGGGGCTGCCGTGGTTTTAAAAGGGATTTTCCCAACCGCAGGCATATACTGGGGAATCTATTTTCTAGATCTATCAGTCTCTGAGTTCTTATACAAAATCAGGTTTGGGAAGTATTATCAAGGCTCAGAGAGGTTCCTTTTTTATGTAGTTGCAATATCTTTTAAATTCGGTGGATCCGGTAATATTCCACGGACATGCATCGTGTGGGGTGTCGGTCGGTTCCTCCCAGTATCCTCATCGTATTGCAACGTACTTATTGTTATTAGTTTCTTTTTTCTTTTTTTTTAATTAATTTATTTTTTTAAATCTTTTTTTTTTTTTCTTTTTCTTTTCTTCATTTTTTCATTTTACTTATTTATTTATTTTATTTTTTTATTTTCTTATTTTATTTTATTTTTTATTTATTTTTTTTTATTATTGTTTTTTTTTTTAATTTAATTTTATTTTTATTTTATTTATTATTATTATTATTTTTTTTTTTTTTTTTTTTTTTGGAGGGGGAGGTTTGTAACGTTGAGTTCTGTTACAAAGCGGGAATAATTTTCACTGATTTAGACGAAACACCCAATGTTTCTTTTTACACTTCTGTTGTGCGCAAAACGATTTTGATAGAAAATGACGATGAACAAATAAAATATTGGAAATTGTTCCCACTCAGGGGCCACGGAGCGTTTTTGAAAGAACGAGCATACTATTTTATTGCAACTCCGCGTTCTTACGAAATGTGTCTACTAAAAAAAAAATGTGGGGCGGACTGGAACACCGCCCCCAACCGCCCCCCCCCTCCCCCCCACACACACACACGCTTCCGTTTCCCCTATATACCACTTACTGGTGGCACTGTAAGAAATAGTGAAGCGTCGTGTTTTTTGTTTTCCTCCAGTAAATGTGATTTCGGGTTGTCCTTATTTTGTTTATATATTATTGCTGGTTCAACCAGCCGATCTTCCTCTGCGCGACTAACTCAAACCATGAAGCTTGGTTTGTAGCTTCATGCTCAAACTGAGCTTTTATCACTGTTTAGAAGAGGATTCACAAGCCATTAGTATCCCCCGCATTGTCTATTCATGAGCATGTACATGTACTTCTCTTCTTCTGACCGATTCTAGGTAAATGGAAACCTCATTGAGCCATAAATCAATGCTCCATTTAAAATTTATTTTTGTTTTAGTCGAGCGGAACTATATAGGTTACATGATGTATTCATACAAATAGATTTATCACCTTGTCGTATATCTAGTAAAGTATCACTCTGTCATTTTCTGTCGTTTTATATATTGCCGCCATTTTATTTTTATTTTTATTTCTTTTCTTTTCCTTTCTCATGTTTTTCCCTGTAAATTCCATTTCTGGCTAGTACCCCTCCTCTTTCTCTTTCTCTCTCTCTTTTCCTCTCTGTTTCCTCCCACATCACCCCCCCCCCCTCTCTCTCTCTCTCTCTCCCTCCCTCCCTCCCTTCCCCTCTCTCTCTCCCTCACCTTTCTCTCTCTCTCTCTCTCTCTCTCTCTCTCTCTCTCTCTCTCTCTCCCTTTCTTATATTATTAAACGTAAGTCTGTGACCAACCCATTTTTCGTTTAGTTGGCTTTGCCGATAAATGATTTATCCTTTTTGCAAATCGTTGAGACCCACAGACAGACAAATATGTTTGACCCTCCGGCATATAGTAAAACATTCCGATTAATATTTCAATATATATTTTTTTTCTAATCCATTCTCTAATCGCTAAACCCATTGACTACTAAATTTGTATATTCCCCATAGGAATACAGGGACTATCCGGTTCGAGTAAGGAACGGGTTAACTTACTCTTAATTGTATTATGGCCAAGGGTTGTTGTTAAATGGTAACCCTCACACCTTGTCTGCAGCAATAACCTGCGAGTTTATTACAATACATTAATTTTATTCACTAATTTAAGTTGTTACCATACCACAACAGTGTTTTATTTTCGTAGAGCGCGTGTCATATCATGATGTAAGATTTGTACGTACTTCCAAATTCGTTAGTTATTTCATATTTTACTTCTGAAAAAAATCTAAACAAATGTATAGGAGATCTAGACAACGTGGTAAAAATATTATCATTATAATGCTATTTTACCTGTTTTGTGCCTCTGAGGAGCTTGTGCACATGAAAGTGAAGGAAATTTGTGTTTAAATTGACCCAATATAGCATTTTAATGTACATGAAAAATTGTTAAATAACATAAAACCCCCTCCTTCTCAATTTCGAAAAACTATAGGAATCAATTTTACTTGGCCTAAAATTATCCATCGACAATAATAAATAGAAAATAGAAAAGGAGAAAGAGAGAGGGGGAGAGAGAGAGATGGTGGGGGGGGGGAGAGAGAGATGGTGGGGGGGGGGGGGGAGAGGAGGGGGGGGGGGAGAGACAATGGGAGAAATGTACAGCAAAACTTATCCGTCACGATGTTACAATATTTTCCAGGACCATTTCTTCATATAGATGGAAACATTGACTTCCATGACACATTGCAAAAAGTGAAAAATTGTATCATAAGCAACATCAGTGGCGTATCATGGGCTCGTACAATTTGGGCGTGGACTCCGGTCTAATAAGGTATTTTGTCTTTTTGATGAGCGGAGTTTGAATTAGAGGTGCATTGTATCATAAATAATCTCCTCACTTTGTTTGTTCATCTCCCCTACTCTTTTTTTTTTCCTTTCACCTCTCTCCCCCTCTCTCTCTCCCTCCCCTCTCTTTCTCTCTCTCTTTCTATCTATTTTTCTCTTCTCCATTCCCCTCTCTTCCCTTATTGTATATATATATATATATATAATATATATATATATATATCCTTTCTCTGTGTGTCTCATCAGCCAACTCTTCTCTCCGGTCTCTTTCTATATGTTTCTCCTCTTCTCTTCCTCCCCCCCCCCCCCCCCCCTCTCTCTCTCTCTCTCTCTCTCTCTCTCTCTCACCCTTATTTAACCTGTACGTATTCATTTCTCTTTCCATTCTCAATCTTTTAACTATGTGGGGGTAGTAATAATCTGGCATTTGTCAGCAATTCCGATGATTCAGAACAATTCCATGAAACATCAAAACCCACTTCTTGCGTGGACATGGCGCGTATTGCTCGTCGGTCATTCCCCAGATGTACTGTGCCTACATTCACCCCGAGTATTATTGAAATAAATGAACATAAGTATCATACCAAAACCAATACATTTTGCATTACGACTTTGACAAACAATATTGTTTGAATTTCATCCTCATATCACATTCAATTTCACATACAGAGCGAAGACTGAAGCCTTTTTATCTACGGCTTGACTTTTTTCTTTACTACTTTATCTCAAATGTATTTCCAATAGAGAACATATATCTAGCTTTAGACATGTTAGAGGTCGTCAAATCGAGATGTGTGCAAGTATTCCCTCGAATAATTCATGTGGAGGTCCATATCTATCTAGCGATGAAAATGATGGCTCCCCGGGGGATTTGAATGGGACAGACACAGGTCGGGGAGGGGGTACAGCATTTGCAACTGAGGATCACTTCGTACATGCATCCATCTGCCCTTTGTTCCAATGTGAGGTGCGTGTCTACCATTATATTAAAGCAGAGCTCGAAAGAGGTGATGTGAAAATGTTTCTATTTTAAAAGTAAAATGAGCCTGAAATGAATCCCTAATCGCTATGAGCATGACAAAGGCTGTATATACTTTCACAAAATACGACAGTTATGCACTTTGATATGCCGTTAGTTTTTGTCCTAGGACACAACAAACGCCCCTGCCGGAAAGAACACAGTGTTCCACAGTGTGTTCACAGTGTGTTCACATAGTCGCCTCTGTGAAGATGTGATTCACAATGTTAAAACGCTCAAATTTAACAGTGTGAAGATGATTTAACACCGTGGACACCTCCACAGTGTGCCCACATAGTGATGTTCGATTTCACAGAGTGAATTTACTCACTCAAAATGTCAAGACGTTAGTACATGGCGAGTTGAAAGGTTACTTAAAATTTTTTGTAGAATCTGATTTTTTTTGCTATTTCCCCTATTTTGGGGGTGCTGAACACGAATCTACCTGTTGCCATTTTTCTAAATGACGTCTTCGGCCGTTGCCATGGTAACGAAATATTTTCTAAAAAATAACATATATCTCTTATTAAACAACATAAAAATATAATGTAAGTAATGAAGTGTATCAATTTCAAGCTACCCATTTGATTTTAATCAAAATCTCAGTTGTCAAAGGTCATGGTTACGCTCAAAAAAGGTCGTTGCCATGGTAACGCCTAAAATTTCCAGAAAATAGCATATTTCTGTAATAAAAAACATAAAAAAACATAACAGAAGTGTATAAATATATATATTTCATGCCAAAACTTTGCTTGACATCAAAGTCTTGGTCATGCAAAGCCATATTTGTGCCACAACATGGTCGTTGCTATGGCAACGACTTGGTAGAAATTGCTATTTTAAGAAAAAATATAGCATTTCTGTATCAAAACAAAAAACAAAATATAAGAAAAATGTCCAATTACACATACTTTCCACTTTCCGATTCTTTTCAGTCTACATGTAGATTTTGAGGTAATAATCATGCCTGATAGGACGTTGCTATGGCAACAAAATGATGCAAAAGTTAAAGTAGGTATGCATGGCTTATGAAATCAATAACAAAAGTGTATGGGCTAATATACCTAAAACGTACCCCATCCCCTTAGACACAGTTTCATCCATTCTATTATTTTTTGTTACCCGGATGACTCAGCTATCATTATCTGCCTATTTGCCATCAAAATGGTGGTGGATGAAAGTGCTAGAGACGTTGCCATGGTAACAAATTACTTTTCAGAAAAGAACATATTTTTCATAAATATAAATACATACAACATACTATATAATTAAAATTTTCTGTAGAATCTGATTTTATGAGCTATTTGCCTTATTTTGGGGTGCTGAACATGAATTTATTTGTTGCCATTCTTATACATGATGTCTTTGAACGTTGCCATGGTAACAAAATATTTCCTATAAAATAACATATATCTCTTATGAAACAACATAAAAATATAATGTAAGTAATGAAGTGTATCAATTTCAAGCTACCTGTTCAATTAAAATCAAAATCGTAGTTGTCAAATGTCATGTTACGCTCAAAAAGGGCCGTTGCTATGGTAACGCCTAGAATTTCCAGGAAATAGCATATTTCTGTAATAAAAAAAACATGAAAAACCTAACAGAAGTGTTTGAATATATCTATTTCATGCCAAGACTTTAATTTCCATCAAATCTTGGTCATGTAAAGTCATATTTGTGCCGCAACGACATTGTAGAAACGGCTATTTTAAGAAAAATATAGCATTCAATAAAAAGTCAATATCTAAGAATATCTCTTCCAGCTACAAGCTAAGCTGCAATTAACATCTGAATTATCCCAGGTCATGGTTATGCTCTAAAATGGCCGTTGCCATGGTAACGTCATAATATTTAAAAAAATTATGTATTTTTAATGGAACAATCAATCAAGTCGGGTAGAACTCCCGAGATCCACGGATAAGTTCTTTCCAGCAACCTTTCTCGCGTCTCCTGGAGACCAGTGTCCATCCTTAATGAATCGACATATGTCCTCCTAGGACTCACTCTTCTTGTATCTCCATGAAGAGGTTCCCACAGGACCACTGAGTGTAGTGTGCGCTCTGGATGCCTTTGAGCATGACCTGAAAGCTTCAATCTCCTCTGGGTTACTTTTGAGCTGACCTTTGGAAGGTTTCCGTACAGCTCCGAGTTCCCCATTCTCGATGCGTACTGGTTGGCGCTCAGAGCCATCCTTAACATTCTAGTGTAGCACCCATCTGATTAAGTCTCTTTGTAAGGGTCCAGGCGTCTGACCCATACAACAAAACAGACTCCACCGTAGCTGTGAAGAGATGTATCTTTAGGTCTTTACGGAGGTCTGATTTCCATACTGACTTCAGGGTGTGGTATGCTGCCCAGGCCTTCCTCACCCTACCCACAACATCCTCCTCTGTGTTCCTGATCTCTGCTCCCAAGTACAGGAAGTCATCCACCAATTCAATTGGCTTCCCACCAGCACTCACGATCCCCTCTGGCCCCAAGATGTTCTCCACCAGATACTGCGTCTTGCTCTCATTTATCCGCAGTCCTACATTCATAGATACCTCCCCCACCTCTCTCAGTCAATCCTCCGTCTCCTTTACTGTGTTTGCCAACAGAATTATGTCGTCAGCAAGCTCAACATCTGAGATCTTCTTAGCCTTAACTCTCCTGCTCCGAGCCGGAGTTACAGTGAAGCCAGAGTCCTGGTGTTTCTCCAGTGCCAGGCGATTACAATAGTCAATTACGATCACGAAAAGATATGGAGCTAATATTTCACTCTGGGGTACTCCAGTCTATATCTCAAGGAACTCTGTCATCCCATCAGGTGTGATGACCTGGGCTCTGGTGTTTGTGTACAGCAGTGATATCAGGTCCACTATCTTCTAGGGGATTTTATAAGCCCGTAGAATGTTCACCAGGCAGTTTCGGTCCACATAATCAAAGGCTTATCTGAAGTCAATGAACACCATGACAGCAGGGAGGCTCTTTGCTCTGTCACCCTCAAGAATCATCCTAAGCATGAGAATGTGACTGGTGGTGGATCTTCCCTCTCTGAAGACATTCTGGTTGTCTCTGAGCTTCTTCTCAATCTCTGCCTGGATGATCGCTTCAGAATCATCCTGTTGAGGGTCTTTGCAGCAAGTGACGTCAGTGAGATGCCCCTGTAGTTGTTGGTGTCAGTGAGGTCACCTTTCTTTGGTACTGGGACGATGTTACTTATCCTCCATTGATCTGGGACAACACTCTTCTCCAGTGCCTGATTACAGAACTCCAGGATGATATCACTAAAATCACATCTCTTCATCACCTCCGGCGACACTCCGTCATCTCCATACTCCTTACCCTCCTGAATTTTCCCCTGGCTCTCTTAAGCTTCTCACTAGTAAAGGGCCCTGTCTTGATGTCCATCTCTTTGAATAGCTGCCTGATCATCCTGGTGTTCTGAGCTGTGGGAGGGGTTGTCCTAGTAAGATCTTAAAATGGACCAGCCACTCCCCCTTCCTATCCTCAGGGCCCTTTCCTTGGATCTGACTCGAACTCCCTCTCTTCCTCCCCGTGATCTCGTTGATGATCGTCCAACTCTCTTTGCTCTTACACCTGTCTTCTGCTTTCTCAACTCTCCTGATCTTCTCAATCAGCAACGTCTCCTCCCTAGCTTCAGTGTAGTTGGCATAGAGTTCTTCCTTCCTGTCCTCAACACACTTCTTCCTCTCCTCTGAAGGATCAGCATAGAACTCGTCCATAGCAGCTCTCAGGTGTTCCCTGGCTGCACATACTCTTGGATCTTCAGAGTAGTCATCTCTCATCTTCCTCTTCCTCTTCGGCACCAAGGCCTCCCCAGCTTCTGCTACTGCAGTGGTGAAGTGGAGAAACTATAGGTGATAAAGTAGGAACATGAGAAAGGTATTTCCCATTCGTTTTGTACACAGAACGAAGAAATTCTCAATTTTCGGGCTGACATGAGGTCACAAATGGTCATGTGACTTGGTAACGGTATGACCGATTTTTGTAAACTTGATGTCACAAGATGCAAAAGACTTGAAAGAAAAAGTCAGAAAGTGGCGTGGCGTGAAATGCAGTGGTTCGAAATGCGCAGCGATATTTGTCTGGGGGCCTCGGAGCTCCCCCCAGTACATACAAAGGGTTAACTATCCAGCTCTCAGCTGTTATGATATACCTGTTTGGCATTAAACTGATGATGGGTGTGAGCACCAAGGCTCTATCCTGGGTAATACACTAGTTGAATATTGCAATTAAAGAAAAAACATACACTTTGTGTCTGACATCATGAAAATGGAAAATTAGGGTCTGATGTGTTTTTCTGCAAGATTCCCAATCGATAAAGGCCATGGTTGTGCCAGACAAGGGTCATTGCTATAACAAACCTGTGATAGAAAAAAAAAATGTGTAACAAGATTATCTTGGAATAAGTGACAACATTTGCCAATGGATTTCTAGCTGTCCTGCTGAATCTGGACTGTTGCCGAACAACGTACAGCTGCAAAAAAAAAAAAGAAAAAAAAGGGAGAGTTAAAAAGCATGCGTACTAGGTCTAAAAAATTAATGGATATAAGGTAATATTGGCTGCTTCAAAATCTTATCCTCCTGCTTCTCCTTTGTAACATCTAAATGCATGTTGTAGTACGTGACCTTGTACATGTAGATCAGTTCCTGAAGGTTATCGAAATGGCCTAGAGGATGACTGTTGCATGTTCCAACTAGCAAGGTCTTATCTGCAACCAACAGGTGCCCTTTCAAGGTCACAGCTGAGTTCTACAAAGTGTTAAACCTGAGTACCAATGAACACAGGAGGAAAACCGCTAGAGGAACTGGAAGATCTAGTTTCCTTCACGGCCTGACTTGATCTAGGTCTATTTTATATGCATGCATGTAGCTACATGTAGGTAAGAGCAGAATGTGAGACTTCATAGGTTGCCTCCAGACCTCCAGGTCCATGTAAGCATCTGAGAGTGCAGTCTTGGAAGGTCAGAGTAACAACCGCTACATGCAGGGCTGTGTGACATCTACTCCGGCATAAAAGGTCAAGAGTTGTCTGCTCTTTTCAAAGGAGGTTGAAACTGGAGTTTCTGAAAAAGGTTTTTGTTGGCTTTATTGGCTTTTGCCCAGATATTTTCAAAACTGGCATCAGAAACTTATTTCATTTTACCATTCTTTTTTTTTTTTAAACCATGATCTACTTATTTAATGTTTTCAGATTGCTATAAATATTGTAAATGTTGAAATGTATTGTCTCTTGTTACTGGTAAGTAAAAATATAATCATATCACATCAATCATATCAAAAGAGCCTCCTTTGAAGCCCACACAAGTTGGAGAGAAAGGGCACAATCTAGGCAGGCTGTTCAAGTCATGAATATTTTTATCATGGGATAATAATGTCATATCAGGACTTTGCCATAGCAACGGCCATGTTTTGCCATAAAGCTGCCTATGAATAACTAACATTTTAATGAATATCAAAGAGGTACCTTGAATTACATTTTATATATTCTTGGACACTTGTATTGCGCTTTTGTATGTTATATCAAAATATATGTAAAGGCTATATTATATTTTTCCCCTTTCACAATTTCAAAATTTGACTGATCGATTACCATGGCAATGTCTCTGGATTTTTTTCGGATTTATCACTCACCACCAGTTTAACAGCAATCAGGGAAGATTATGTTAGAGAGTCTGCTGGTATATCCCATTAGATGAAACTGTGTCAGGGGCGGGAGTACACTTTCTACATATTAGCCCATGCACTTTTATTATTAATTTTCATAAGTCGAGCATACTTACTTTATTTTTGTTTACATCAATGTGTTGTCATAGCAACTATTCTATCAGACATGACCGTTACCTAAAAAATACATCTAAAATACATCTTCATTGAAATAATTGGAGAGTTGGAAATTTATGTACTTAGACATTTTTAAATGTTTTTTGTGTAAGTGTTTAGATAGAGAAATACCCTAATTTTTTCTCAAAATATCAGTTTCAACCTGGTCGTTGCCATAGTAACGACCATTATGGTATGAATACATTGTTGTATGACTTTGAATGACCAAGATTTGGATGGCAACCAAATTTGGAGGATGAAACGGACAAACTGAGACACTTGTTATGTTTTTATGTTGTTGCATCACAAATATATGGCATTTTCTAGAAATTCAGATATTACCATGGCAATGGCCAATTTGGAGCATAACCATGACCTTGGATAAGTCAGATGTTAACTGCAAGGTAATGTGCAGCTTGAAAGAGATATTCTAAGACATTAACCATATGCATTTATGTTGTATGTATTTATATTTATGAAAAATATGTTCTTTTCTGAAAAGTAATTTGTTACCATGGCAACGTCTCTAGCACTTTCATCCACCACCATTTTGATGGCAAATGCAGATAATGATAGCTGAGTCATCTGGGTAACACAAAATAACAGAATGGATGAAACTGTGTCTAAGGGGATGGGGTACGTTTTGGGTATATTAGCCCATACACTTTTGTTATTGATTTCATAAGCCATGCATACCTACTCTAACTTTTGCATCATTTTGTTGCCATAGCAACTGTCCTATCAGGCATGATTATTACCTCAAAATCTACATGTAGACTGAAAAGAATCGGAAAGTGGAAAGTATGTGTAATTGGACATTTTTCTTATGTTTTGTTTTTTGTTTTGATACAGAAATGCTATATTTTTCTTAAAATAGCAATTTCTACCATGTCGTTGCCATAGCAACGACCATGTTGTGGCACAAATATGACTTTGCATGACCAAGACTTTGATGTCAAGCAAAATTTTGGCATGAAATATATATATTTATACACTTCTATTATGTTTTTTATGTTTTTTATTACAGAAATATGCTATTTTCTGGAAATTTTAGGCGTTACCATGGCAACGACCTTTTTTGAGCGTAACCATGACCTTTGACAACTACGATTTTGATTTTAATTGAACAGGTAGCTTGAAATTGATACACTTCATCACTTACATTATATTTTTATGTTGTTTAATAAGAGATATATGTTATTTTTTAGAAAATAATTCGTTACCATGGCAACGGCCGAAGACGTCATTTAGAAAAATGGCAACAGGTAGATTCGTGTTCAGCACCCCCAAAATAGGGGGAATAGCACAAAAAATCAGATTCTACAAAAAATTTTAAGTATCCTTGAAAATTGAGACGAGGAGCCGTGTCAATCACTCAAAATGTCAAGACGTGATTCACAATGTTAAAACGCTTGAATTTAAAAGTGTGAAGATGATTTCACACTGTGTTTCACACTGTGAACACACTATGGGACACTGTGTTCTTTCCGGCAGGGGCATTACGCTTAATATTAATTACATAAGTTAAAAATTCCCATGTATGTCAAGCACATAACTTATGGATTTAAAAAAAAATGGATTATCTTCATTCGCATCCAACGTGCACAGAAGACTAAATCATTTTCTTGGCCTTAACTAATTTCATTTCCGGCAGTTATAGAAGCCATTATCAACGCGCAATGCATTTTCAAGGAAAAAAAATTTCTTCAATCGCATTAACTTTATCAAGGCGTTAATTTGAGAACTGAAGTGTATTGACTTGAAGATAATTCACCTTTCAAAATAGTGCAAGTGTATCCTAAATCTGCAATCGGCCTCTTTTGATTCAACTCTCATTATTTCAGCGATATAGACCAGTGTCATTCAGAGCCATTCATAAACCGAGTTTGGCCAACTCGGTTTCAGTTGGGCACGACATGGCATATATTCCTTTGTTGCATGCTTGCCTAAAGAGGTAGCATGCGCTGTGTTGTTACCTACTGGAGCCAAGTTGGCCAAACTTTGTGTATATTATGCATGTTATGGCTCTGGTGTTATTTAAGAAACAGCGCCATCTAGAGGGTAGAGGAATATCGCCACTGTGCCTCCGTGTGGGTTGACGTGTAAGCGTGAAAGTTGAGCCCGGTATACTTAGTGGGCGTCAACGCTGATGGCCACATTATTGTATCGTTTAAAAGTCATTATAATCTCTTGATAATCGGATCCCTGGACATTTTTTTATAAGAAATTCGGATTAATGTTCTTTTAAAGTTTTACTTTAAAGTCACATAATCTTGGGTTATAAAATTTGACATCATTCGAGTGTTTATCCAATAACAAGTGTTGTTAATCCCCAGTTTTATACCCAACAGGTCTTATGTAATGCTCTGCATTTTCCACCCACGGCACCACATGGTAAAGTCATCATCGTACATTCCCCTCACCCGGAGACCAGGGGGTATTTCTAGGCTGGACAGAGAGTTTGCTGTGTCCCAGAGTTGTACACCCATTAATAAATATTTCCAGTGCTTTCCACCAAGTCTGGTGTCAGCGAATTATGACCTACTGCACACGGAAACTGCCTACCATATGCCTTCAGCATGTTCATCGCCAGTCACACCACAGTCAAACGTATCCACAGTATTTTTAAACTATATCTCCGTAATTTGCCTTCGTATTTTTTTCTTTTTTTTTTCTTTTCGTATAATCCCTATCCAATATATCCCTAACACGATAAAAACTACTTTCGAAAAATAAACTCAAGGGCAATTTCAAAGGCCTATTGTACTGCCCATAGAAATCAGGTTCGGATTACGTAATATGCCATTGTAATGTTCGCACATTTCTAAAGGTGATAGACAGGGCTATTGAAATTGCCTTCAGTTGATTTTTCGAAAATACTTTTTATCGTGTTCCCTATTGGATAGACTACAACTCAATGAAGACGACGACTTTAAATATCATTGTCCATTTATATTTACCTCTAATTTACAAGGGTATAGCCTACTTTGACACGCTTATACCACAGTCACACCAACAAGACCGACGCCAGATTGACAACAGACCGAGCAAAAAACTAGATTGCCACCAATGGCGAAGAATCGTTCGGTTTGGAATTGGAGTGGGGTCGGTTTGATGGTGTGACTGTGGTACTAGTACCCATCCCCATATTCACCTTTTTATCCGTTCTAAATGGTTAGAGGAGAAGTCCATCTTGATTACAAGTTGGTTTGAAAAGAAGCAGAAAAAAATTAAGAAGCAGATCGGTGAATGTTTGAGCAGAATACGATAAGAAATAAGAAAGTTATGATTTTTTTTTGAAATTGCAATCAATCAAACACATATTTGGCAACTCCGTGACGTATCAACTAAATACCAGGGTGGACTTTCCCTTTAAATGGTTTCTTCCACAGACTCTCTCTCTCTCTCTCTCTCTCTCTCGCTCTCTCTCTATTCATATATATTTATTGAATTCAAAGGGAGGACAGCTCTGGGGTTTATGATAATCATGATAATCATTTATGTGTCTTTCCCAATTCTGTCTGTATCTGTTGCTGCCTCTTGTGATCTCTTCTGTACCTCCAATATACTCCCCTGCCCCCAACTTTCTTCTCTCATATTCTTTGATAATATACCCTTTCCATAGCCTTTCTCTCTTTCTCACTCTTTCTTCCACCCCCTCTCTCTCTCTCTTCCCGCTTATCTTTCTATCTTTGCTTGCAGCCGCCTGCCCCCTCCCCTGCCTATTCCTATGTCCCTATCGTCCCTCGGATAGGACGTTGAATGGAGACCCCGTGTAGAGGAGAGTCACCACATTTGCATGTTCAGAACCCACTGCACTATCCGAAAAAGAGTAGGGGAAAACCCGGTGTAGTGGTACACCTGCACATCCCAACCCGAGGGTTACAGTGATTCAGTTCACATTTCCCCTCCCAGGAACAGGTGACGCCAAATACTTAATAATACAATGTAATAATAATAATAGTAATGTATTATCATACTTCCACACCCTCCATTCTAATAGCTTCTTCACAGATGCTATACACTATAAAAACAATTCCGAGACACATTCACATCCGATTCGAAAGCCGTTTACTTTGAAGTTAATATTTCTTAACAAAACTGAAACGTGAACAGTAAATGTTTCTTTTTTGGACAATGTATCAGACTATAACGTAATCTTATTTGTATGTACACACTTTATACAATATAATTTTTTTTCCCGCTTATTACAGAGCGTGATATAAAATATACAATATTGACACATATATTCGTATGTACAACCTAATAGTGATTTGGTATCGAATATCTCCCTGCTCGGGAGACAGTAAATGAGAACAAAATAGAAACAACAACAGCAACACATTTTACATACTCTTGAAATGTACAGGGGTGGGAATCCACTTTTTGAGGAGTCATATTAAGAATCATGTCGTTTGGGAAATGGAAATCCACACTCAAAATAGTGGAATCCACTCTCAAAAGAGTACTTCAACTGCTACATTGGAGTGGATTCCACTATAAGTTGGAGTGAACTCAACTTCAAAGGAAGTGATCGCTATAAAATGCCTCCTGAAAATGGATTTCCACTCCTTTTCATTCGAAAAGTACCAAAACTTATCGCGATCGTAGAGTAAAAACTTTCTCATAATTCAGAGCTGATTCATAAATGCGTAGGACTAAATAAAGGGAATGTTGAGTACTGGTACAAAAAAAAATAATAATAATGCTCCTTTTCCCCCCATTACTGGGAACATCATAAAATCAGATAGGCAGATTACCACGAGAAAGGTAATTTTTGGATGCTCTCAAAGTTCACAAATAACTGACGGGGAATAGCTAGAATATCTTGGATCAAGTCATTAATTTTTTGGCTAAATGTTTGTTTAGTCCTTAACGTCTATATCTGTGTATGTCTTTGCAATATTCAGCAGGATGTTACAGGGGTTTTTAATGACTTTGATGGGTGTATTGACCTTATACATGTCATATGCCACACTGCTTTATCACCTAAGCAATTTACATTTCAGAATATCTTCGAGACGGTTACTCACAATGGTATATCACCAGCACTCAACTTGACCTTAAAGAACTATTTTATAAAATCTCTCCTTAAAACAAAAGAAGGCACGGATTAAAATAGTTGACCGTATGAGTTCAAAGGAATAAACAAAAGGTCTAATTTGAATTAATACGTTGAGGTGAGCATGTAATAAATTTTCATAACCGCAAGAATGCGAGGTGAGGGAATAGATTTTGTGTTGTGCTCGTGTTAATCATTTTACATTATCCGTGACTTTGAATATATGGTGACTACAATTCGGTTCATTACATAAAACAGCGACACTATATAACACACATCAAGATTTGACAGACTTGGAAGAAAAATGATGCTCAATTTTTTCTGCCATTTGCTTTGTGAGCTCTACAAAAAGATACGTCCAATGTAACGTCTCATTGTCCGTAGAAATAGTATTTGTGTAAATATTTATTCGTATAGGCAGGTTATCTACAGATTTATAAATCGCAAAAGGTCTCAAGGTCAACAAAAACTAAAAATGCAATACACATATAAATGACCCAAAAATAAACAAACAAAAAATGAAACAAAACAAACAAACAAACAAACAAAAATATGTTTGCAGCAAATTATAGCTCAATTACCCCATTGGTCCTATCAACAGCAAAATCACTCCCCACGACAATACATTTAAGACCTCCCCCCTCCGCCCCCTCCACACACACGCACACCTAGAAAATTAGAAAATAAAACGAATACAAACATAAAAGAACGGGATAGCTTTGAATGTACCGTATTCCTTTGGCAGGCCAAAGTAGAGAACGGTACATATGTAAGAACTCCCTTCCGAATATATAAAATACTGGATATTGACTTTTATATTTCGATTGGCATTTTTAGGCCAATCGAAACATATTATTTTGCCATGGGGCGCCACGTACAACACCTGTGATCTGTATAACAAAATCTGTGAATCTGTAACAAAATTGATCTTACCGAGAAACTTCGTTATCGAAATCGGTCTTGGGACTGAGTAATACAACAAAAAATACTTTGAAGTGTTGTGAAAATATTGTGAATAGTGTATTTCAACTGAAACACTGGTGTTAATGCATGATTTTGAATCAGATATAAAATACTCCATTGATGTACTGTTACAGATCCCTACGCATCTTGTGCAAAATTTATTTCAATGGAAAAACTGTCATTAATTTTGTTCATAATTATGTGAGTGTGTGTGGATTGGTGAATGCGCTTGAGATGAAGAGGGCGGTATTTCGATTTCAAGAGTCAAGAACATCGATAAGGTTACAGTGGGTAGCAATGTAGCGCAAAAAGATGATTCCACCACTCCCCCCTTCCACACCCTCCCCATACTCCCCGGTCTCCTGTTCTCTCCCATTCAACATGTGAAATCGGTCTATTAAGCCTGGTTCCGCCCCCTCCCCCTCCCCGCTCCCCTCTCCATGATACGAGCGCCCCTTCGATGACTGGATCCATGCTAACCCACTACCAACATTTCTTGTACATGTAGACCCTCCAATACTTACATCACGAAGAATAAACAATAATGGCACGAACCAAAATGAACGCGATCGCAAAGACTTTCGAAAAATCAACCTCAGACAATTTCTGTAGCCTTGACCATCACCTATTAAAATGTGCGAACATTACAATGATGCATTCGAACATGATTTATATGGGATATACAATCGGGTATAGAAATTGCCCTTGAGTCAATTTCTATAGTCTTTGCAGTAATGCTCTATGGTCATTAACAATAATGGCACGGACCACAGTGATTACGAATAAGACTGCGATACCGATCGTCCAACTTCCCAAACGGCGTTAATTTGAAATGCAATTAGTAAATTAGAAATTAATACTTTATAACAATATAAGGGAATAAAGCTCAATATCAGTTAACAATCTGGAGTTTCGGTCCATTTGAATACCTAAAATCTTAGAAAACCTATGTTACGTGGGTTACGAAAGCTGTACAACAGCACAAAGATAATTATTTCAACAACAAAAAAATAATGTCGACAAGGATAATTTTGCTTTCATAAAAGCAGTCATAAGTCAATCATCCCATGCAAAGTGTTCATGCAGCATATGGAATAGGATGATGATGATAATTCACAGCATAAACATGATAAAACACACTTTCATCAAATCCATCACAACGTTTAATAATAAAAACGACAATCAAACGCCGACATTGGTCAATATGGCGTCTGTTCGAATATTTCTAGTGGACGTCGACTACTATGACTTGTGACTTGTGCCTTTCGGCGTGTCATGTTTTGACACTCTTAACGATATTTTGTTGATACAAACCACTTTGATTGGTTAGGGCAATCAAATTGTTCACCTATGTCTTTTACAGTATCATTCATTAATAAATTCCCCATTCAACGTCAATCGCTATGAATCTTTTTAAGTATGTCATTCTATTTCAGACAGTAATAACTAGATGTATAGATTACTGAGCTTCTTCTATCAAAGTGACAGTAAACTGGAGCTCATAAATAGCGCCATCTTTCAACAGGATTTGATAAGTGTCCGTGCCTCTCATTTTCCCATCATGCCCCATTCTAGTTTGTAAAAGCTTATAATGTACCTGGACACAATTTTCCACAATGCCAAGTCAAAAATAATAGTATGAAATATAAAATTTGCTTATTATCCCAACAAGTTGTTTGCTAAAATAAAATCCAATTAATTTTAAAATTATAATCTTAATTTAGCAATCACTGCAAGATGGCGCTCTTCTAGTCAGTTTTGCAAGTTTAATGACACGTTAACCTGATTAATTGCCCGGCTCACGAGAGGAGTCATTTGCTGACGATAGGACTGCGTCAGTGACTTATACGGTCTTTTGCGCGTCATGAAAGAGTAACATCGTTTAAAATGTGATTGCAAAATGAACAGTGCAAACAATGCTTTTAACCCTTTCAGGACAGGGATTATTTAAGGGCTAAATTGATCACATTTTGTTCTTCAAATTGGCAACAATAATATTTTTCTTTTAGTGCTACATGGTTCAAATAAGGTGCAATGTCTTTGAAAACAATATACATGGTTAGAAATTTGTTGAGTAGTTGAAAGAAATTGCCAATTTTGATGAAAAACAATGATTTTAAACCTCTCACTGTGTTGCCACTTTAAGGATCTCAAAGCTTATTCTTGTTTTTAAAATTCCTGGCATCAAACGCAATATGGTCATGCAATAAAAATGATCATAGTGTGTGCAGTAAATTTTGCTCTTTCTACTCGTGCATCTGCTGTATTTCTTAGAGCTCTGGATCAAAAGTTATTGAGGCAAACCACAAAATGTGGTCAATTGTCTTGAAAGGGTATGGAAAAATTGCCTTTTCATGCTCGATTAGCGCAGGTAACACCGCAAACGAAATGACGCATCGTGTGAGCTGGGCTTTAGGCTGCAGGTCATATGAATCATTAAGGAAAGTATCAACTGAATGATGGTGACTGATTTATTGTAATTTCTCCAAGCATAATTATGGGATAATTTCTGATTGACGAATAAATTTACTACTCTATGCCTATTGCCTACATAGCGAAGTTGTTAAATCGAAACTGATAACCCTTCTCTCAAGTCCACTCTTTCAAAACCGAAAAACAAATTCACATCTCAAGTTTTTGAGGAGTTGAGAGACTTAATAAATTTCGATGACAACAAATGAATAATAAAAATCCCACGATGACAGCATGCTATTTCAACATTTAATATCTGCTCACATTATGTTCAGCCAAGGTTAGTGTAGATGAAAATGTGCATTAAATGACGGGTGCATACATACACCCAGAGTTAAAATTCGTCACATTTTAATGTCGACAAAAAGATTTCGCTTCTTTCTCACAACCAGCGCAAGAGTTGTTCAATGGTTCAAAGTTTAGACAAGAATATGGTGTATTTTCTCTATCAGCTAGCACATGACAGTATGAGTGGTAAGGTGTTGGGTTTCATTTGATTTCAACTGATTGTTGTCATCATCCACACATCTCTCAACGTTCGTATCCCTAATTCCAATGTGCGGACTTCCGTTGCTGTTCACCCTATCAGCTTGCCTCGCGCCCTCTACGTTCTTGTCTTTCAACAGCGGCATCCCTTCCTGCGGTGGCAAGATTTGCTTTTCGCCCGCACCGTCCCCATCTTTACCGTCGTCGACTTTCTCTGGCAAGGCGCCGAGCTCGTAATTCTCAAACTCATCCGATTTTTCCTGAATGGGGGAATGCTGGGGTACCGACGAGACCGTCTGCGTCAGGGGTTTGTCGCTCGTTCCGATGCCACCGTTTAGCGTCGCCGCAAGGTCGGAGTTGATTCGGCCGTTGTTCGGGTTCCGCGAGGGACTTGATCGCAGTGAACTCAAGCACGTGTTTTCGTCCGTGAACCATCTGGAGTAGGACGAATTTCTCTGGCGATTAACTGCAAGCCTTCTTCTCATGCACGGGCAGTCTTGTTTTCTCATTATTTTCACCGTCGTCCGTCTGATAGAGCCTTTGACCTATATAACGCAAATGGATATGATCAAACAAACAAAATGGATGTAAATTGAAGGTGTCTTGATTATATATCTTTGTACTTGAAAGAGAACTCTCGAATGCTTACTGGGAGATTAATGTACATAGAAAAACTGAGATGGATACGAAGATTGTTAGTAAATGAGAAAAATAAGGAGAATGTACTCCGTTCTATTGATCCAAAAGAAGGGACCAAATGGCAATTTTTGGATTAATTTTTATTCGTAATTATTTGCTACGAAAATCATTTAAAAGTTATGGAAAAATAAATGAATGTTTTCGTGAAGAAACCACATGTTCTCTAACGAGATCAATAGTTTTCACTTTGTAGAAATAACACATACAAGCTAAAAACTGGTAACAAATATCATGCGTGTTTTGTCATCTTTAGGTTCATTTGAAAATAAGTAAGTTACTGAAAAGACACTCTGATTGCATGCATCACCGCAAACGTATATAGATATATTGAGGTTCACACGCTGGTACAAAGATCATTACTTATTCCAGTGGCGTATCCAACAATTTTTATATTTGGGTGGAGGGGGGGGGGGGGGTATACCATGCCTGCCGAAAGCGCGCCGGCATGGGGAGGAGCTGCAATCTAATGCATGCTCGAAACTATTTTATACTGCGACTAAAAACGTATAAATATTGATTTCTTTTATTTTAAAGAATGCAAATGGGGGAGGGGCGTACGCTGGTTCCGCCCCCCCCCATTAACAGTCTTTAAAAAGTAATACATTTTTAGTAGCAGTATGATGGATACGCCACTGAATTCTAAATAATGTTAGTAGAAAAAAACAGGGTGAGTTAGTAGAAATTTGTGAATGGAAATAGATACGCAAGAACAGCTATGAAATTGCACAATAGTTAAAACAGTATAATTAGTATGATGAAAAAGTTCAGAAAATTGTGAGTACATCGATATTGACAAAAATGGAGGGTGCCTATTCATTAGGAATCGGGTTTCGTAGGGCAACTGCTGAAAAAATACGCTGAGGTTACTACTATGATAATAATGATGATCATGATGATTAGGGCAACGATAATAATGATGATGATGATGATTATAATTACAATGGTGATGAAAATTATGATGGTGACATTACGTAATGAAATGATTGCATGCAATTATGTGTGATGTTAACGAACGCAGAATGATTATAAATATAGGAAGCCAAAATCACTGAAGGGAGACTCTCTTTGTACAGTTTTGAGAAGTCCAGCAATCAAATTCCAAATTTATTTGATTCCAGTTGATAAAAAAAATACTCACAGTTTGATGCGCCTGCATGTTTATATTTCTTCTACATAAGGAGAATGGGCATACAAAATGTTAAGAAAACAATTTCGTACTCTTTAGTGATATAATTTTTGCTGTTTGAGATCGTGTACACGATATACAAAGTGTTGTATTTATTTTATAGCCACTACTTGAATACAGGACGAAACAGGCACAAAGTGATCAAATATTAGGAAAAGGACAAGCAATTCCCTTTTTTATACGTGAATTTATCAGTGGTTACGGACAATTTAAAACGTGTACCAAGCTAACAAGGTTGTCAGAAATGCGCAGTTTATATGTGTTCTGCAAAACTCTAGAAACGTGACATTAGATTCAAACAATTAGTTCTGTATCACATGAAATGAGTATGATTAGTGAGTTACAAATAGTTAGACATACAGAAAAAGTGTCATTTTTTAGTATGAGTGTAAGATAAAATGTATCCACATCTTCCTTTCTACAGGTGCTCGTAATGTTTCTAATTTCACAGTATGTTATGGTATGCTTGCCTTTTCCTAAAGACTATACATTCAGTTTTTCAAGTGTATTTTCGTGCAAAATATATACATTCGAGTGCATTGCGTACGCGCAGGAATTCTGGCCATTTCTTTCCTAACATGCCACGAAATTGACAGTGATGTATCATTATGGCTGCAGAAGGTACTAGCAAGTTCTCAAAGACAACAGAAAAAAAAGTCGTGCCGGGCAATAATATAAACAACGCGAGAAGAGATGTCATATGATGTGTGAGAAAGATGAAATAGGAAAGACAAATTGAGAAAAACAATGCGCGGCTACCATTTAAAAATCAAGCATCGTTATAAAACAACATTGTCATAGGGATAGTATGCGTCATGACTACTGAATGAGTGGTGAAAACATTAAGATGCTCGATAATGATGGAAGCGAATAATTAAAAAAAAAGTAACGATTCTGACGATGACCATTACGACCACGGACCACTTGACAGCTATTGATAAGAGATGCGATGTTTGAAATGAATGGTCATGAATTAATACCCTGTTATTTGAACGTATGGTGGCGAGCGGGGTAGCTAAGCGGCCGGTTTGTGTGTGAGTTTTTTAGAGAAGCGAGGTGGACGTGGACGTAGGCCTACGAAGGCTTTGCCGTACCTCGCTGTTGAGAAACACGTAGATGACGGAGACCTGGATGCCTTGGGTGCTGGTGAGGAAGGTGTTAATGTACTGGAGAACGAGCGTGACCGTGATGGGGAGCTGCGACTCGACAATGGGGACGATGATGAGGAAGACGACGTAGTGAACGCCAAGGAGGACGACCAGCACCATGGTTGCCTTGGCGCCCCTCCTGAAAAATGAAGAAGGAAAATGAATGAATGAAAGGACAAAACATTGCAACGTAGAGAGGCACGATGAAAGAGAGAGGAAAAAGATGCAGAGAAGAAAGAGGAGAGAGGGGGAATGAGACAGAAAGAGAGAGAGATAAAGAGAGAGAGAGAGAAAGAGAGAGAGAGAGAGGGATTCGGTAACTTTGTGGATGCTTGATTTAATAAATTGTTGAATTTTGATATCTGTCTTGTATAATGATGTTCAGAAGGATAAATAAATAAATAGCCAGGCATAGAAAGGTTTTCAAATATATAATGCTATCATTAAGATATTTATGACTGAATACTCCCATTTACGAAAGCGTATGGCCATACGCTTTAGTCTAATACTGAGTCTATGGGGGAAAATGAGTCTGGCATTTCCGGTCACTTGCACATGTTTACTTTTGTGGAGCACATGATGATTTTGAAGTCCTTTTTTCCCCCTGGGCTTCATTTTTACACCATATTACACACACTGATAGCATGTAAGGCCAGGCAGCTCAGATTTTATCAAGCCTCTACAAAGTTACCAAATCACTTTAACATTATAATATCACTTAAAATTCAGTATTTTGGGGGACATTTCCTACTCCGCTTTCTACAGCTATTTTCTTTTCTTATTTCATTGCGTAAAATCTTCATCCCTCTCTCTTTCCATCTGTGAAGTTGAGTAATCATATTGAACAAGACATGTGATACTAAATATAGACATCATTACTGCTATAATGCTGCAATAGCCCTGTCTGTCTTTCCGAGAGAGAGAGAGAGAGAGAGAGAGAGACAGAGACAGACAGACAGAGGGGGGGGGGGGGTGGGTCACATGAATGAATAGATATGTTGGGAGACAGAGAGATAGACTACCTGGGAAAGACAGGCAGAGCGAGGGAGATGGAGAGAGAGAGAGAGTGAGAGAGAGGGGAGGGGTGATAAATAAAGAAAGTAATGCTTACTTTTCTCAAAACAAATAGTTTTACTGCTGATTTATATTTGATTATATTTGAATGTTAGCATGACTTATTTCCATTGTTTCTGTTTTTATGTATAACCTTTTTATATTTGCAGGAGCAAGATGTGAAACATATTTCGTATTTATATCTTATTCTAGTTATTTTAAAAAAATTAACTCACAAATCCAATGAGCAGTTATGTTGGGAGACACAGAGGCAGATTACAAGTGAGTTTGTAAAGGAAAAAGAAAAACACATAATGAATGGAAACAACAAAAGAGATTTGAATAAATACCAAAAATAAAAAATATATCATCTTACCATGACTGTTGTTCTTCGTTTCTCATTTGTTCTCGTAGTTTTTTACACAAGCAGCGCATAATGTTGAACAAGAAAATACAATTTATCTGCAAAGAAGAGAGAGAGAGAGAGAAAAAGATAAATCAGATAAAAACAGTTTTATCTATTACTGGATTTCTAGCAAAGATTTAGAGCATCAATTTGTTTCTTTCCAGAAAAAAAAATGCATTTTTGATTAAATCATTGTTTTAAGGTTCCTGTAGAGGGACAACGAAGAAAAAAAAACATTATGTCGGCTTATGTCGGGCAGTGTTGGTGTCGGAATTAAGCCACAGACTTACCGCAAACAAAGCACACATTAAATTTTGATAAGCTCAGATAAGAGAAAATGAATCGTGATTACACTATGAACTCCTCGCTGCAGGTAATAACAAAATCACTCTAACTTGTAACAGCCGAAATACACAATCCTGCAGAGACAAATCAAACAGTTTAAAACCACCACAAAAATAGACCCAGAAATGTTTTATATTCAGGCAATTTCCCTAGAGATGGCACCATGTTCCGCTAGTTTAATTAAGCTGTAAATCGTCATACTATTCATGATGTAAATATTTGGACCATCAAACAACCTCTGCGTTTATAATAAAGTTAGTAGTGGCCCAACTATATCATAAAATGATTGGCTCCGGATACTTTTTTCCTCAAGTCAGCTTTTTCTATTTTAAGGAAAGAGCGCCTCCTATCGTTACTTATCGCTTAAAGTGAAATCAAATACGGAAATTGGTTTTAGGGGCGCCTGCGGGATTTGTTCATTAGCCGAGTTCTTGACATAATGTTTCCAAAAGACAGTGTTTTTTCATCCGTGCTTCTAAATTTCATAAGTGATAAAGCACATGCTCAGGATGCAACTGGCAGGATTTTATTAAGGACATCGTTATTTGGAGATACTTATTTCTCATTTTCGTCAGAAGCTGCACTAGCTGGTTGCCAACTCACAAACACAAAATTATTAAAGATTCTTCTCCTGACTAGTAAATTTGGAATTGGATTGGCACCAAGGTGCCTACAAGATCTCAAATCTTACACATCATATTCTAAGATCAATGAGAAGAGGTTCTTGAAGTCACGTGACATCTTGGCTGTGCCACCCTTTTTTTATTGAACAAAGTCCCAGGGAGTAAAGGACTACAATATCCTTTCAAATCAAAATTGAAAACATTTTAATTTGGAACTCATTAGGACCCTTTGTTTCATTATCATCTTTTTCTTGTACACCTTGGTATAAAAGTGATTGGAAGAAGGAGCCTTAAGATTTGCTAGCATCATTAAAGCATTAAGCTTTATAGTAGAATGTACGCCACGTAACCCTATGGTTTCACAAAACAAAAGATGGTCATTATTGAATACCGCGAAACATTAAGAGCAACGCGTACAGTGGCGGATCAAGGATTTGTGTGCAGGGGGCGGGAGTCTGAAATAAAGAAGAAGACAAAGATGGTCAACACATTTTATGTTTTCAATTTTTCTACAAAAAAAATTATGGGACAAGTAAGGAAGCAAAATATTGAGGGGGCGGGAGACGTGCCCCTGGATACGCCACTGATGTATTGCTGACCAAGAGACTCTACTCACTAATAATGCGACTCCAATAGGTCCTATAAAGCAGATGTAATCTTGAACGCTCCCATTTTGTGATAGTGGATTTGCAAATCCTCTGAAAGATAAAAATAAATTAACTATTAAGTATTAAAGTAAAGTCCATTTCAAGATCATTGTAAATGGATTTTAATGATTGTTGTAATTATCACTGTATAACGCAAAAAGCATTGTAACATTGATGCAAACTTGTATCATGTGTGTGTACAAATCATATTGAGCTAAATTAAGTTTGGCATCCAATAAGTAGAAAAACAAGACATTTAACCTCTAAATATAAAAAGGGTTCATGAAAAATTTGTTGAAGGAATGAACAGATACATTTCCATGTCAATAGGTGTGACATTCTCAAGTAAAACGAATTAAACTCTTTAAAGACAAAAGAGAAGACAGTTACAACGAAGACTGAAAGTTATTGTCTCAATTTCTCATGATATTTGAGAATAATAACGATCCACTGTAACGAGCTTACCCTCTGGTTAAAGATGACACGATTGCCCAAAGCGACACGAAAACCGCTGGTAAAACTACACAGAAGAGGTAAATAGAATCGAAAACAATTATTAATGAAATCATAAAGAAAATCTTTAACTGATTGATGGATAAAGTTAACCATGATGATGTGATTCTTGGGTATCTGGGTAGAAACCAGGGGGAGATCAAGAGTTTTCTGGAAAAGGTGTGGGGGAGGCAAAATTTCCCCCGCCCAACAAATATATATAAACGTGTTATCACATGATTCTTGTCACTTTTAGGGCAAACATTTGAAAGGGGGGGGGGGCGCACATTTGGGGTGGTTTATGTGCTTCAGGTATGCCAATTGAGTTTTAAAGGAGGGCGGTCGTTTACCCCCTTCCCCTAAATCGGCAAGTGGCATTAAGCCAACATGCATCGTTTGATCATATAACCAAGGAGTTCTGTGATAACTCCTTGATAGAACCTTATAACCTTGTGGAGAATAAGTTTACTATAATGATTAAAAATGTCATTTCTTGCACAGCATGTTCTGCTTTTCGTGACGACAATGTTTTACTCACAGAAAAAAATAAAAGTTTGAATGCGATCAAACTAAATTTTGAATAGCTTTGTGCTGATTTCTCCTAAGATGAGTCACCCTGAAGGCTTACGTCGAACAAGTCTTCTGTACATCTACATCACACTTAACGATACACACGATCCATTCTAACAGCAGAGCATCTATAACATGCCTTTGGCATTTAGGCGTCTATTCGCGAAATCCATTCAGTAACCTCAGCACACAGTATGGAATTACATATATTCCCCAAGCTTTATCAGCTTCCGTGCCATTGAGAAATTTTATACAGATGAAAACAGGTTAATCCTTCATTACAGCTTGTCTTGTTGAGGTTGATTGCAAATTTAGGACCTCGCTTCAAATGAGAGCAATTGGATGCTTACCGACTAAGCCTAGCCGCTTGAAATGATCATAGTACATAACAGTCCTTACACAGAACAGCCCATTTTTTACCTTCCGTCTTATTCTTGTTAACATTAAACTGATTTTGCATGATGGTACAAAAGCCGAATATGAACAAAAGAGATAATAATCTGCGCATTTTTACAAATTCCTATAAGCTTTCAATTTGGTACAAAAAAATCGTTCTGGTTCAATCTGGTTATGGAATTGGCCTTAAAAAGAAATATCGTGCTACTATAAAGTAAAGAGTACAATATCAACAACAAAAACAAACCCTAATGCAATGTAATAATTATAAGGTAGCATTAGAACCCTCAAAATAAATAAATGAAATTAGTAGGTAAAATAATAATGTTATATAAATCTATAACAACTTATACGTCACTGTGACTTCCTCATTGTCTTCATTGTTGAATGAAGCAATATGATTATGAAAATTACAAATAAAAAAATAACGCCAATTAGTGCAGTACGTGAAAATAGTTATTATGAATAGCTACTATAAATTCTACTCAGTGTTGCCAATTGAGAGACTTTCATGTTTATTCTTTAATTTGATTAAATCATTGAACATTTTTTTGGGGGAAATATTTTATCAGTGCTTATATTTCCGACTTACTCCACCCGATGAAAACATAGATAAGAAAACTGATTCGGTTGGCATCTACTCTGAGTGCAAAAACTACGAGCGTGTGTAGATAGAGGCCCTCCACGAGCATCCAGAAATAGTTGGTCATCAAGGCGTAGAAATATAGCGTATCCAGAAGGTTCTCCAACCACTGTAAGAAGAAGAAGAAGAAGAAGAAGAAGAAGAAGAAGAAGAAGAAGAAGAAGAAGAAGAAGAAGAAGAAGAAGAAGAAGAAGAAGAAGAAGAAAGAAGAAGAAGAAGAAGAAGAAGAAGAAGAAGAAGAAGAAAGAAGAAGAAGAAGAAGAAGAAGAAGAAGAAGAAGAAGAAGAAGAAGAAGAAGAAGAAGAAGAAGAAGAAGAAGAAGAAGAAGAAGAAGAAGAAGAAGGAGAAGAAGAAGAGGAGGAGGAGGAGGAGGAAGAGGAAGAGGAAGAAGAGGAAGAAGGAGAAGGAGAAGAAGAAGAAGAAGAAGAAGAAGAAGAAGAAGAAGAAGAAGAAGAAGAAAAGGAGGAAGAAGTAGAAGAAAAGAAGAAGGAGAAAATATAAACGAAGAAGAAGAAGAAGAAGAAGAAGAAGAAGAAGAAGAAGAAGAAGAAGAAGAAGAAGAAGAAGAAGAAGAAGAAGGAAGAGAAGGAGAAAAGGGGACTTTTAAGGATTAAAGTGTTTTCATACTCCTCGGGTGTATAGTTAGCATACTAGTAATGACAACTATTGGGAATGGCATCAGTCGTGTGTGAGTTATGTCGTGGAGTGTATTTCTGTTTCTAACACTCTATCTGTGATCAAGTTACTTCATATCAATCTTCTTCTCACCATTCAGCCACGATGTTGCCTTTCCTTTCACAGGACCTATTCAAATGTTCTCCTTCGAAACACCTCTCTCTCTCTCTCTCTCTCTCCACCCACATCTTAAATTCTCTATCTATCCTACCTGTAGCTATTTTCATTTTTTACTGCTCTATCTTTCTCTCTCTATCCTATACTTTTAGTCGGGGTGTCCGAACAAATTTATTCTAAAGTTATCCACCCGTTTCAAACTTCATGGCGTTGTTTAAAAAGGAATAAAAAGGAAAGACCCAAACTTGATATAAAAATCCTGCTATAATTAGTCGTACTCCTCCCCTAGCGGCATCCCACGCACGATCTGGGGAGCATTTCATCAAGCCTTTTGTCAGTGATTTTTACTGACAAATTTGCTCTCAGCCAATCAGATGCAGGGATTTCGGTAGCTTATAACAGTTGTCGGTAAAAAAAAATCACTGACAAAACACTTGATGAAACGCTCCCCTGCACTCTGCAGAGAAAAAAGATATGTTACCTTTACATCTGCGGCATCACTGGATTGCCGGATTCCGAGAGCGATGAAATAGACGAAATAATTTAGGATGAATGAAGTGATGAGATGCCAGTGTATGTGGTTTCTCCTACACCAGAGACGTCTGAAAAATGGAAAGAAATCAACCAGGGAATTAATATTCTGCCTGCAAAACAATAATACAGTGTTGAGTACTGAGTTGAGTCTAATAGCTACTGGGAAAGACTGATTCCGTATAGAGTTCATAATGACAAGAATGACTGTATATTGTGAGGCCTTTTATCCATTTAAGTGATACGAAATCTACTCAATCGGTCTGAAAATCACAGAGAAGGAAAAAGCGCTGCTCACATATAACAAAGGAGCGGGTGGAGCAGGAATTTGTCTGTCAGCCAATACCAACAACACGTAGGGAGGATGTTTGTATTTAGATATACTGTAAACATTCTCACCCGAAGAAAATGGAGAATGAAACTCTGTATTCTTAACTCAATTGTCTAACATTTTCTGTGTATATCTCCAGCACCTTGATTGATATGTAATTGCATTGAATGACTCCGATCAAAATGGAATGAAAAAGGATAGCTACAGAATCTGGCATTAGTTAATATACGAAAGATATAATACTGCAAGGTAAGAAGGATACATTTAATATTTTCACGAATTTTGCATTATTATATTCAGAGAAAATGAGGTCATGACTTGAGCAAGGCTAAATATATTACCCTAGTTTGGTCACATGGATGCAAGAAATGTTTTAGCAGAAAGCTATGCACTAATTCGCAATAATTATTTGATGCCCCAGGCTAAACAGAGGTTGAAATAATAAAGGGATGTACACGTATCAAACTCCATTAACCAATTACGCCCATTAGCTAAGATTTTGCGAAGAGGGCGGTGTTCATTAGTTCATGATTGAATGAAAAGACATAATGTGTATTGCAGTTGCCTAAAAAGGTCAGAATGTGTCCTGCATTTATGTATTCTGTTGGTGTATTTGAAATGACGATACTGGTAATCTTTTCGCAGAAATTACCTCGTCGAAAATGCACTTAGCCAGTATAATACCAAGGCCGTCTTTTTCAACTGGTTAGAAGGAATACCTAAATGCGTCAACTGGAGCAGGAAGGACGAACATAGAAATTAACATCTACCAGTTGTAAATCACATGCACTGGGAAGCACCCAATATAAACACTTCTACTTACATGTTCTATTGTTCGACGTGGACGACCCGATTTCTTCATATTCATTTGCTTATTTACTCATCTTTTTTTTTTTCTTTTTTTGAAATCGAATTTGTTTAGAAAATACTGTTTATTATCATTATAGTTATGAAGGTTCTGTGTGGATTTTGAGGGATTTCTGTAGAAACATTTACCCTTCTTCATCATAAACTTTAAGGGGCACTCATGATCTGACTCTATAGGGTAAGTAAAGGAACCGGTTTTTATTGTACGCAGTCTTGAAAAAGATACAGTCTCCGCGAAAAAAAGGAAAAAATGTAGAAGAAGAAATGATCGAATTCTACCAAGTCCTGTGTGGGCGAACGGTGTAGCATTTTACATCGCAACCTTCGACTGAATGTCTTTAAAGTTGAGGTTTTTTGCTTGCCAGAGAATTTCGGAGTAAGAACACACCCCAAAACGCGCTAATGACCTTTTTTTTCTTTCTTTTTCTTTTTCTTCTTCTTTTCTTTTCTTTCTTTCTTTCTTTTTTTTTTTTTTTTTTTTTTTTTTTTTTTTTGGGGGGGGGGGGGGGTTGTCGTCAAAACATTTTCTGAATATTGCGCCACTTTCCTCAAAAAATCCTGGATCCGCCACTGGTAAGGTCTTACCTGCTGAATAAAAAGATAAGAAAGGCTACGATGCAGGCTAATGCTGAAAGACCACACCCAAGGGAGTTGATAGCGAAGATCACCTGTTTTAAAGATAATCAAACAAAGGCAAGTGAATAAATACCAAGATAATTATATAGTTATAACCAATAAACGTCCGTTGGCAATAGCAAGATGAAATCAAACCTAATCATTGCTAACTGTTTTATACACTTTTCCTTGGTCGGATGGTCCTGATTTTTTTCAATTTTGTCTTCCAGTAGTGATATTATATAATCATTACTGTAACAGTTATTATTAGCGTTATTATTATCATTATTATTATTATCATTATTATTATTATCATCATTACTATTATTTATTATTATTATTATTATTATTATTATTATCATCATCATCATTATTATTACTATTATTATTATTATTATTATTATCACTATTATAATTATCATTATTATTATCATTATTATTATTATTATTAGTAGTAGTAGTAGTAGTAGTAGTAGTAGTAGTAGTAGTATCACTATTATTATAGTCATTATTATTATTATTATTATTATTATTATTATTATTATCATTATTATTATTATTATCATTATTATTATTATTATTATTATTATTATTATTATTATTATTATTATCATTATTATTATTATTATTATTATTATTCTACCACTATTATTTTTTCATTATCATTGTGGTTGCTGGTGTTGTTGTTGTTATCATTTTACCGAACATACATTTTGTTTAGTTTTAAATCAGAGGGACATTTACACCGTAAACCAACTTATTATGTCATCTTTGACTTCATCCTTTTTTTTTTCTTCTTAATAATCGGAAATGTTTCTCAAACTGTGGGAAGTAACCAAAATAATGATTTATTGCCGTTACATTTCTTTCTCAGATTAAAGAGTCAAATAAAAGCTTACTTACATCACAATGAACACATCTGCAGATTTTCCCACTCAGGTAAATGTCCTCTGGTGAAATGGATGTATCCCACGTACCATTCGAAGTACACGTACGAAACGCTGTGAAGAAAGGACAATGATGAATCAATTTTATGGTAATGATAACTATACTATTGCGAGGGAGAGAGAGAGGGAGAGAGAAAGAGAGAGCGCTTCATCGACATATCATTTTGTAATGAGCTTTTTGCTGAATTGTCTGACTGCATAATTATCATCATAACTGCTAAAAGTATATGATGTTAATCATTATCTAAGCCCCTCGCCCCTTTTTATAACAGACACAATCATAGTTAATATCTACTTAATTACCGATACAGGGTTGGTGGAGAAAATGAAATGCGGTTACAATGACGTTAACGTCGGTAAAGATGACGTCACGACGATAGCCTCTTCAGGAAAAGTATGGGGGCAATGACCAAAAAAGGGATCATAATTTAACAGCCAAATATTCCTGGCTAATCATGATGCAGCTCAGTCTGGGCCTAAGTATCTGGTTTAGCTTAAAAAGTAAAATTAGAAATTCAACTCCCAACGTTTACAATTTGGAACTCTTAGATATTCCTACGTGCGCGTACAAAGAAGAGACAGAGAGAGAGAGAGAGAGAGAGAGAGAAAGTAAGAAAAAGGAAGGGTCAGAGAGAAAGAAGGAAGATGGTTGAGAAAAAAGGAAGAGAAAAGAAAACAAAGAGTGCAATAGCAAGGAATGTATGATGGGAGAGAGTGAGAGTGAAAGAAAAAGAGAAGGAATTGTTAGGGTGGGGGGGGGGGGAGGAAGAGATAATAGAAAATATAATAAAATTGTCTCATGATTGTAGGCATAAACAGACGGATTAAGAAAGACAGATTAAGAGAAAAGGGCTTGAAGAAAGAGGTGGCGAGAAAAAGAACAGATGGAATACCTCCATCACGATAAACACGTGAGCACTATAAAATCAAGCATAATTGTGAACAAGCAATGAAAAAACCTCAACTTGTCAATGATTTACAAACGAATGAAACTTTTCATTTTACCATGGACATAATTATGGCAGATTAACTTTATATAGAACTTACAGAGCACATGTTTTTCTTCTATCACATAAACTTAACACCTCACTACTCTTAAAGGATTACCACATAATTTGCCCCAGTGTGTTACGTGGTGAAAAACTTGGGAATCATGTGTCCATATAAAAAAAATACTATTCTGCTAGCGAGCAGCGAAAATTCTACTAAATCAAAAATTTTACTGCTAAATCAAAATTCTACTCAATAATTCTCTGACAAGCCCCCCCCCCCAAAAAAAGGGGGGGGTTATCAGTATTTTTTTTGGGGGGGGGGGACTTTTTACTCAAAAATTCTCTGTCAAGCGAAAAAAAAAAAAAAAAAAAAAAAAAAAAAGGTTACCAGCATTTGGATTTGGGGGGGGGGGGGGGGGGACTTTTTACTCAAAAATTATCTGACAAGCAAAAAAAAAAAAAAAAAAAAAAAAAAAGGTTATCAGCATTTTTGGGTGTACTTTTACTCCAAAATTCTCTGACAAGCAAAAAAACAAACAAACACCAGAATTACGCTAAAATTCTCTTAAATTTTGTCAAATTATGTCTAGCAAAATGCTAGATGCTAAAGCGGTCAAAATTCTGCCAGAAAGCAGAATTCTGTCAACTCTGGCAACGTTGATTATTGTTGAAATGTATCATAGTGTTACCACACTGTGCCTACGTGGTCGAAGGAGAGAACTGTGTGGGAATGATCACATTGTAATTACAAAATACATGTATGTGACAAAACAAGAAATAATGAATCTTACCCATTGTTGTTTGGTACTGATCTGCCTCTGCAGGGCACTTTAGGTATGTTGTTTCTCCAGCTTTAGTAGGAGGCCAGCAAAGAATAAGGTCATGTTCGACTGGACAAAATAGGCCTGTTGAGGAAACAGAATTAAACAAAAATAAGAATAGAATGTGAGTTATACACTCTCAGAAATGTTGGTTAAAAATCATTAGGTTGTTTAAAATATGAACCTACCAACTGTTGGTTAAAAAAAATTGTATGTAAAACATATGGGATTTTTTTTCAAACCATTACAGTTGGTAGGTTCATATTTTAAACAACCTAAAAACTTTTCTGAGAGTGTAGAGAGATGGGTTGAAGAAGGAGTTGACATTGGTAAGATAGAATGAGAGAAATAAAAGAAGAGAAAGAAAAACAGAGACGAGAGAACAGAGAGAAAGATAAAGAAATGGGTCATGAAATATAATATTCAGATTAAGATCAAAATACACAAAATAACTGCTTCTCGTACAGCAAAATCATATTTTGGTTTTTATATCAGCTACTCGGGAAGCGATACAAAATAACAAAAGTCTACATGCATGAACAGATGTATGTCATGTCTATCATGTCTATACTTATGAATTGCATAAATGACCTACAACAATTCTTGATTTGAAAATCAACACAAAAAGTGCCATAATAATATTGAAGAGAATGTTTTAACAAAACAAAATATATCATGCTCTCATGTATTTTGGTGTGATGGGAATCCCGACATTGGCCAAATTATCACCCTGATGATTTTAATTGTGGAATATTTCCATTACAACAGACTATCCACTAAATAATTTACAGGAAAAATTGATCGATCATTACACTCTTGAAATAGCTACAATTGGTTCACTCTTATATCAAACCTTTTTGAAATTATAATCTTACTAATCCCAATAGGAGATGTTACCCTAATATATACATTACTATGTACTCTGTTTTTAGGTCGCGCTTAAAAGATTTATATTGGAGCAAATGACGCAGTTTGAAACTTGATTACCGAGCAACATTGAAAACAACATTATTCAAATAAAAGATAAAGCAAACACCTATTTGCCTACTGGTGACGTTACTTCAAACGTAGGCGGACGTGGTATACGACTTACCACGGCAGGTAGATTAATCAGCAATTAACGGTAAGTAAGCCCATATCGCAAATCCTTCATCAAAATCGCGAATATTTTACCTCTTTGCAAAATGTCAATAATATGCAATAAATCAACAAAATAGTGGTATAACGGGGGTGGAATAAAGTAGGGTATTGTAATAATCGATGCGTTGCGACGAGATGTTTCAATGTCTTTAAAACCAGGTTTCCTCTTTATCTGCAGTCTTAGTAAATTCAGTTTCAGGTAATATGACTAAATATCAAACACGCAAAAGCGCTTTTTTCAACTACGAATAAATTCTTAAACTTGAAACAGATATGCAGCGATGATTGAAATCTTAATCCGAAGAATGAAGAAAAAGGATTTATTTAAAGGTTGAAAAGCCCTTTCGGAGATCTACATAAAACCTCCAGTTGATGTAATGACGTAGGTGCCACGACGATTCAGAACGGCAAACGTTATTTAGATGTATAATGCATGAACGATGATCATAAATTAGTTTACTTGTATTTCCGAGAAACAAAATTCAAGTAATCAAAATAGATAATACAAATGAAATCCATTTCATCCAGCTTTATGCTTCGAATTGCCATCTTGTTGTGAAAACGCTAAGGTTTAAGAATTGCTGTTTTGTATACTAAAGAACCGACGCCTTATACCAACTATCAAGCATCTGACCATTAACGCAATGAGGGTCACTTTCGTCCATTTCAATTTATTTCAGATTTGTTGATAGATAATAAAACCTGATGTAACAATTTACCATAAAACTGTATAAAAACTGGCCATTCAGGATATAAAAAAGGAGAGGCTAAGTATTTATTCACAAATGCAGATGTGAGCCGCGCTTTTCAAGTTAATGTAATTTCTAGCAGATTTTCGTAAATCTGTTTTTTTGTCGCCAGCTAACCCATCTACTGAGTGATGAACAATTTACCAGTTTACTCAATTACTTCATGCCAGTTTCTCTCGAAAGACAATTCTATTATCACTATTTATGACCACATTCAATCTCTCATTTCTTGAGTACCCAATGTCACTTTTTTTTCCTTCTTCCTTTTGAGGTGATCCCACATTTTCTCCGACGACATCTGTTCATGGCTTAGGATTATAGTTGCGATTGAATTTTTAAGTTAGGATTAGAGTTTCAGTTGGGTTTTAAGTTTAGTGTTCGGGACCAGGGTTCGGTCAAGAATTAGGTTAGTGTAGGATATTGATCGTAGAGCAATAGCCGTCGGAGCAAGTGTCGTATAACCCATGGTAATTCATTTGTTTGACAAGAGTGCTGCTTTAGGCGTCTGCAGAGCAATTGTCACCGGATCAAGGGTCGTAGAACCAATTTATATATATATATATATACACACTAGTGGTACCAGCGTACTGATTAAGGCGTCCACAGAGCAAGTGTAGTCGGGGCATGTGTTGTAGAACCCATCGTTGGACCAGCATGCTCATATTGGGGTAACCCTGATGCCCTATCAACATCAAGGTCTTTGCCCGGCTCTCTAATCACTGGCTGCGATGATCCAGCACGTTCCACCACCTGCTAACATCCGAATATCGCATTAGAGGTGACAGGCATGCCAAACAGCACGCAAAATGAAGGTATGAGAACACTCTGGAGCAGGATAGGTGATAGAGATTCAGTTTAGTAGCGTATCCATTAAAGGATGGGGGCGAAGTACGACCCAATCCCCCTTCCACCCAGCAGCCGACGTAATTTACCATCCCCTCTTGTGTATTTGATTGCTTGATACGCCTTTGGTGATAAAGTTACCTTGACTCTTGTCCAGACGCTACTGGCTGCAGAAGGATAGTAAGTCCATATCTAACGAAGATAGCAGATAAACATACATGTACACCTATAATGACCATAACTCCCTATGCCAATAGTACGACTTCCGCCAGCACACGTATTATAACTACTGCTTCGACTGCAACAATCGGATAATTACCCCTAAGACAACCACTCCGGGAGCAAAAGTGACTTCATATTTGCTATGCTACCCTCGACTAATTAGTTGTTTCTCTGAGTTATAATTTTTCCAGGAGGGGTATTTGTCGGATAATAAAGTTAGATATCTGGGGAAGATCTCCGGGGTGGTAATCTAAGGGTAGTCGTTCTAGTATCGTACCTACAAATCATGGTTAACCAATCAATCGGTGCATACATGCATGAACAACTTGGATATGAACGATAATTGATTGTTTCCAATAAGATATAATTAGAACTTTTATTTTCAGTTAAATTGATATGTAACTTCAATTCGCTTTGTAGACATGGCAACCAAATCGGGGAATGAATGCTGACGATATTAAAATGTTGAGATAGTTTGCTTTATCTGAATAATTTTAAAGTTACACGGTAACGGTAATTCCTTATTTTTAGTGATATTGTAGTATGGATTTCAACAACAAAGTCATGATATCAAAACACTTAACCATTTGCAAAAAGTACATCACCTGATCTGATTTTTTTCACTGAATATGATGCGGAGAAATCCCTATTATGTATTGAGGTCGTTTTGAACTAGTTTTGTACATAACCGTATGAAGTGGTGTTGAAGTGTGTAATTTTGCAAGCTCTTGGCTTCATTAGAGCCTATATAACAAACTGACTGCCTAGGTATAGGCACATCTATTCACATTTGAAGTAGGTCATTTTAAACCAAAGTCCTCAATGAAAGGTGTCAGTGCTGGAAAAACAAATAAAGGTCAGCCTGTTGCAACAGTTGCATAACTGGAATCGATGATAATTCAACATTTTGGAAAATAAAATGGGTTTGGATATTAGCTTCATGTTTCGACACGTTCAAAATAGTTAGAAAGAGACATTGCTGGCGTTCAATGGCAATACTGGGGGACGTCATATTTTTTCCAATTCATTGTCTTCCAAGGAATGAAAATTAGACAATATAGTGAGCATGTAAAGCATGTAAAAAGATAGACAAATGATAAAAACGTACCTGCCGATATAAAAAAAACGTCAACATGCGTTCGTTTTCCTAGTTTTCTGCGGAAGACGTGAGTAGTGAATTCGAATCATGGAGATTTTTGTAGTAGCATAATAATTTTCATTATTTTAAAAAAGAAAGAAAAATACTGTCGCACACTGAAACAGGCAGTGAAAGAAATGAAATAATGAATACAAAAATCATTCAAACTTACAATGAGAAAGTTATTATGGCCGTAATTGCGTAATCTTTGTTGGTTCTAATACCAGTGTCTTTATTATTATGGGATGGATTGATCGGTCTCGCAATACCTATCTTGCTATTTTTGGATGTAACTACTCCCCCCCCCCCCCCCCCCACACACACACAAAAGGAACTCTGGAACAACAAAAGATGAATCGCCAACAACAACATATCGCGAATGGAAGATGGCACTAATTCTTTGCCAGTACATCAACAAGATGGAGAAGAAGGAGAAGGATAAGAACAAGAGAGAAAGATCCTCCGTTCTCTTCGTATCGCAGCTGAGTAAATCAGAATTCCTCTCTGCCGACAGTTTATGTTTTGATTTTGAAGTTCAAGGCGACACGTTGATTGATTGCACGGTGGCAATTATTTTTTGAAACTTCATTACGGGTAGCAAGCATTCTTCTATGCCACTGAGCTGTGTATCTATTCCCTTCCCTACGGAAACACTGCAATTCCTGAAAAGATGTTTTATACTGCAATTCCTACACAAGCGATTCGGGCCTCAGACTATTCTGTAATTACGATAATGTAAATACTGTTTGATCTTTGTGTGGACATGGATTTGTGCAATTGCTGAAAGAGTACGAGAATGTCAGAGAGAGAGAGCTAGGAAGGATGGATGATAAGGAAGATATGAGAAGTGAAAGTGAAAATATATATAGATATTCATATATACGTTGTATACTCAAGAATAGAATAGCATGAAGAAATAAGATTCACATTTACCAATTACTAGCATCTTTATTGGGACAATATCGAACGCGATGGGTGCATTTACAACACATTCGCACCCTGGTGGACTTAAGTACCTTTGAACTGCACCAATTGAATCATGGAAGGTAAAGCTTTCAAGGTTCAATGGCGCAATTTTATGCATGGAAATGCACCCTTCTTCACGAAGTGACGGATGAGCGCGCAACTATAAGAAAGTTAGTTTTGAATGAATTGCTTTCATCGCTTTCAAAGTTTTGAAGCATAATCTCAACCTTTTTAATGTATGAAGAGTGAATAAATTTTATATCCTGGGATAGATCATATTTCAATGCTTAGTTCTATGTTTAATAATTTGCCTATTTGTTTATATTTGGGGGGAAATGAGCTGTAAACATAACCGTCATTTCGTGAAAACACAAAATTCAAGGACGCGAAGTGACGGATCTCAGCCGCGCGCGTGTAAAACATATAGGACTTGATCACCGCGCTTTTAACCGTCATTTCGTGAAAACACAAAGTCAATTCAAGGACTCGCTCTTTGTTTTCACGAAGTGACGGATCTCAGTAAAACGTAAAACATACGGGACGGTTGTAAGCCGTCACTTCGTGAAAACAGAAAATCCTTTTACTAGGTATTTTCATGTTGCTGTTATAGTTACATAATTATACATTATTATGATCTGAAACTTTGTGAGGTTCAAGATGTTAGTGAATAATGTCCAAAAATGAAAAAAACTCAAATTTTGAAGAAAAAAAATATGCGTTTTTCCTCATTACCATCACTTCGCGATAACAGGGACGCTTTGTTTCCAATAGCAGTGTACGCCTAGAGGTGAGGAGGCGAGTTGGCTCCGTTGGTAAAGCTTCTGCCTGTCGACAAAAGATTGCGGGTTCAAATCCACCCCGGGCGGATGACCGAAGCCTGCGTTTTTTGCTAACGTGCCCCTCCCTTGTTTCATAGACGCGGGCTAAGTTACAGTGGAAAACACTCCGTTACTCGGTTAGGACGTTAATAATAATAATAATAGCTGTTTCTTATATAGCGCCTTACCAGCTACAATGTAACCGACCAAAGCGCTTACAGCATTATTACCCCGGTCACTGGATTCAATTGCGATTCTGCACATTACAGTGCACATTCTCCACTCCTCTGGGGAGCATTCCAGCCAGTCGCCTGTTTCCAAGCGCGCACATGCTGATCAAACCACAATGACGTTCGCATCCTACCGGGTACCCATTTAACACCTGGGTGGAGAGGAGCAATGTAGATAAAATGCCTTGCTCAAGGGCATAAGTGCCGGGGTTCGAACCCACGACGTTAAGTGGAGACCCCGTATAGAGGAGAGTCACCACCTTTGCATTATTCGAAGAAGAGTAGGGGGAAACCCCGGTGTAGAGGTACACCTGCACATCCCACTCGGTTATATCGGGATGAGAGAAAGAGGGGGGTTACAGTGATTCAGTTCGCTTTTCCACTCCCAGACACAGGTGACGTCAAAATACTTAATGATAATAATAATAATGATGATGCTGTACAATCTTTAACCCTCAGTTTTTTATTTGAGAACATTTTTGGAACAAATTAAACTAAAAAGAGAATACTGCAAGGAACCATCATGGTATACGGAGAGAACTTTGAGTTGAGTTTGAAAATATTAACCACTTGTTGTATTTGTTACATTTAATATATGATTATCTATTTTGAAATCTTTGAAGGTTGAATAATAGAACACAATAGTTGAAAAGCCATCTTAATGCCTATCGTTTTGGGGTAGAAGGAAAAAAGAATATTAACATTGGTTGGCGATAAATCAATTTAATTTGATTGATATAATACATTCTGTTGCAAAAAAAATACACACAAACAAACAAACAAAACAAAACATAAAACGTATTCATATACCACTGTACCATTCAAAATGACATAACTGATATGACCAAATTTAATAGGATAATCCATAAAGCAATCAGATTGCATCTTTGGTCAGCTATTTCATTTTCACGAAAATGAATTTAAAAAAAAAATTGCGAGAAAATTACACAAAAAACCAAAATACTAGTGAGAACGACAGCAAAGTCTTAGACTTTTGGCGCCGGACCAGCTATCGACAACTTTATGTATTTTTTTCACTAAGCGACATGGATTTAATTTACGAGTCATCTTTGCCATCGCAAATCAATAGATATAAGACAAACAAACGAGCCACGATCCTTACTCTGTCGTTGAGAGAGGGGCGGGAGAAGGAGGAGTGGATAAGAAATAAACGTTTAAGCGAGCTGTTGAGACACTTGAGGAATGTTTCATCGCGCGGCAGCAGTGATGGATACGCAGACACGTGAACAAACAAATGGGACTGCATAAGGACCATTTATCAGAATAGTATGGTTGCTATTTGACAGGGCCGGGGAACTAATTGCATTCCGTTGCTGCAGCTCGAGGGACAAGCCAAGACAAGGGCAAGGTATTAATTATCGCCGTAAAAAATCTACCAGTTCGTCCTAAATCGCCTAGAACACATACACAAGGGCATGCTCGGCAGCACTTGGAGGACACAAGACTTTCACCATGAAATTAAAAGAGAAAGGAAAATACAGAGGCGAAGAATAAATATTTACAAATACGGAGGCAGATTAGATGTTCGTAATAATCTTAGAAGTACATGTCAAGTTGTTTTATATTAAATAACAAGTAAACTGACAATGTCGGTCTTTTGAACTTGAAGAAAAGTTGCACAAGGCTACAGCGAACGAGACGTCGGTCTGGCGGGCTTTCTGAAAAGTTACCTGAGGGTTCAAAAGAACGACGGCCCACGAGACCGACAACCCAAGAGACCAAAACGTCGGTCTGGCAGACCTTCTGGCGACTTTTCGAAGTGTTCACTACACCGACATTGTCAGTCTTGTGGGCCGTCAGCCTCGCGTGCATGGGATCGGTCTTGAGGACAGTTAAGTATCACGGGCCGTCCGTTTACTTTGCGCTAGCTCTGCAAAGGAAACATGCTCGAAATCATAAAAATAATGAACTTTCATGCTATGGTATTTCCTTATCTACCTGAAAGAGCGGAGAGAGAGATAGAAATAGGGGGGGGGGTTCAGTTGGGGTCAGTTGGGGATGTGATCCCAACTTCCGATTGATGGAGTTCCATATTTTGTCGAATATGGCTATAAATTTTACGTTGGGCCTTATTGGGATGGCAACTGGAGCGCATATCATGATGTGGAAGCTTCTTTCAAAACAAAGTTTAGAGGCAGGAGAAAAGATGGGGTGGAACAGTGGTGCACGTTTCATCTCACACTTCTTTTGAAGTCGTATAAGAAGGAGGTCAAGTCACCGATTTGTAGGCCAATATCCTGGACTAAAAACGTCCTCCTTGAATTCTAGAAGAGTAGTGGAATTCATTAAAGTGACAATCATCCAGAGTAAACGAGAGAAAAGAGATGTAATAAAAGAAGAGGGAGAGTTGGAAAGTGAGAGGGACGGAGAAGGAAGAAAGACAGAGGATGTAAACCAAGAAGAGAGAAAAACAGAGACAGAAATTGAGAGTCAGAGAGGGGGAGAGAAATAAGTGGGGAGAGAGATAGAGAGAGATGAATCAGTTCTATTTTCGTGAAGAAAAAGATTAAAGATAGGAAGATGGAGGGAGGGGGAGAGAGAGAGAAGGGGGGTACAAAAGAGAGATGGAGGGAGGTAGAAAGAGAGAAAGAGAGAGATAGAGAGAGATGAATCAGTTCTATTTTTGTGAAGAAAAAGATAAAAGATAGGAAGATGGAGGGAGGGGGAGAGAGAGAGAAGGGGGGTACAAAAGAGAGATGGAGGGAGGTAGAAAGAGAGAAAGAGAGAGAGAGAGAGAGAGAGGAAAAAATAGGTTACACGTAGTCATGGTAGTGGTTTCAGTAACCGATCATCATCAAGTGCGGCCGGGCTTCTCTATTTCTTTCTCTCTCTTTTTGCTTTTTTTTTTTTCTTCTTCTTCCATGAAGATAAACGGCAGTCTTGGTTTCCAGAGGGGTCTAGTATTTTTCAGATCTGGGTAGAATGGGTACGATTTCAAGTCCACTTACCAATAATCTAAGGGAATATTCCTCACAGATAACTAACGAAATTTGACTTTGACCATTGACCTACTAATACTTCCCAAGGATCCTGTGACGCTAAATCACCATGGAGGGTATAGGCCGCGCGCCTGTAATTAGATCCAGTCGTCTTCGACCCGTAAAGATGATGCCATTGTTGAAAAAAAATTATTATAAAATCAATAATACATATTTCAGCACACCTTTTTTCATATGTGCCTAAAAAGGGTTGATTACTGGTTCAGATCAGTCCAATGAGAGAGCAGGAGTTGGTCCCAGTGGGATTTCATGGGGACTTTATTAGCAGCCGAAGAAACATCATAATTAGACCAGGTTTTAGGGTAGATGTAAAGAGAAAAAAAATGATGAAAAGCACCCCTTCATATTTTCAGGAAGTGAAGGAAATTGTATGAACTAATCAAAACATAAGTTTGAATGTGCCATTGCATTTACTTTTGATGATTTTTTTTCTTCTAATTTGTAACACATGAGCCTATGGGGAAATGATTATAGGTGTGCGCCCTGTAATGCGTGTTCCAATAATGATTTTCACGGTTAAAACACACTCTCACTCTTTCTGTCCGCAATTTATCACTTTCTCCCCTCTTCTTTATCAATCGTTACCTGTTTATGTATCCCCCCCCCCCCCCCCCACCTGATCTCTCTGTCTGCTATCAATCTACATGCTCTATCATGTCGATGCATCTTGGCTATCTTTCTCGGTCCTCTTTTCGTCTTTATGTCCCCCCACCTTTTTGAAAATAGGCGAATGTCCCCCCCCCCCCCCCCCCACCTTTTTGAATAACCTTTGTGTTTTTTTTTGTTGCTTGTTTGAGAATTTTGGAGGAGAATGCCCCCCCCCCCACTTTTTTGAATAACCTTTTTTTTCTTCTTCTTTTTTTTTTTGCTTGTCAGAGAATTTTGGAGGCAAATGTCCCCCCCCCCCCGCCCACTTTTTTGAATAAACTTTTTTTTTTTTTTTTTTTTGCTTGTCAGAGATTTTTGGAGGCGAATGTCCCCCCCAAAAAAATTCAAAATGGATTTGCGCCACTGCTTGAATGTCTAACTCTCCCTCTGTATCCCCCGCCCCCCCCCTCTCTATCTATCTTTGTCTATCTGTCTTTGCCTCTCTCCATCTCTCTCTGTCTCTCTGTGTCTCTCCGTCTTCTGATTTTCTCTGTCTCTCTGTCGCTCGTCTCCTTCGGTCTTTCTCTGTCTCTGTCTCTGTCTCTCCATCTGTCTCTGTCTCTCTGTGTCTCTCCGTCTTTTTCTGATTTTCTCTGTCTTTCTGTCGCTCGTCTCCTTCGGTCTTTCTCTGTCTCTGTCTCTGTCTCTCCATCTGTCTCTGTCTCTCTGTGTCTCTCCGTCTTTTTCTGATTTTCTCTGTCTTTCTGTCGCTCGTCTCCTTCGGTCTTTCTCTGTCTCTGTCTCTGTCTCTCCCTCTTGTCTCTGTATACGGGCGCCATATTAGCTTGATGTTAAAGTACATACAAGCTCAGATGACATTAATACGTGCCGGTCTGTTCAAGAATTCGCGCATTACGGGAAAGTATACTTATATGATACCTTGTCAAATAATACCCCCTTTTTTTTAAAAGGAAATGATATATTTGCAATAGCATGAACAAAAACGACAGCAAAAGCAATTTCATGGACTTTCGGATGGCTTACGGGGGATATTACCTTCCGGCTTCATGCAGCCCAGGTGTAAAACTATATGATTTGCATTCCAATTTCAGAAATGCTTTTTTTTTTTCCTCTTGCCAAAATTAGGTTCAAAGAAATCTTGAACAGAAACAGCGTAAAATGATGCTGTCAAGAAATTTCATTCTTCAGGGAAATATATATGGTATCATGCCAGTCGAATAGCTCTATCATCTATGGTTACTGATAATGTAATATCTTATATCATAAACATATTGCTTTGGGGGAGAGTCCTCTTACGATATAATGTCATATTTCACGAAAGTGTGATATGATACCAATATATTCATCTATATTGGTCAGAGATAAACATTTTGTATATGCATTTTGACCGAAACATCAATCAGATGTGAATCTCTACCTTAATAAAAAAATTAAAAAAAATAAAACATTTCAAGTGATTTGTGGTTATAGCACAATATCATTTCAAACAAGAAAATAATAAAATAACACAAATCGCCCATTTCCAGTAGACTTATCTCTATAAAATGTGCTTAGTATAACATTAAATACTCACTTGTGGTACTTTAACGCATTTAGAAAACAAAGTAATTCAAAGAATTGTAATTTTATTCGTTTAAGACATCACAACAGACAGCCGGCTCGAAACTAGCTACCTCCTACGATGAAAAGGTGTCTTGAAATAAATTTATACACAAGTATAGTTCTTCACTTTGCACTTACAAATGTAAGAAAGTGCTCCCACTCGGATTTCTAAGTGTTTTTAGGGTTTCCCCCCATTTATCTCCAGAAAACAATCTAGATTTGTCCAAAATGAAAAGTGCTCTTACTAGCACTTTATCATGTTAATAACGTGCAGCCTTGGTAGGATGAAGTGTTATTGTGCTATTCTCTCCCTCACTGGACGTAACAAAGAAAACTATACCAGTCATACGACAATAACAATAAATATTGTAACAGTCGCACGGTATTAAGGGTCAGTAAAACTAGCTCGAAAACATGTATCCTAGCATTTTCTCCCTCTTTGATAATCTCAACTCTTGCTGTACCGGAGTCACGTATATTTGTGACAAACAGACTATTCAAATCATGCAATGCTCTACCACGAAATAGGTTTGTCATTGTTCAGTGCATGAATAAAACATTCTAACTATTTAATGATTATTATTATGCTGCCATAGCAAACTTTGAAGAAGCAGCAGACTTTGTACAGGATCTTTTCTCAGCATTAAACAGTTGAAAGCAAATGGGGAACAGAAACGTTGAGGATGAAAAGCAAACTCATTTTTATTTTACAAGAACGTTGGTGCATACAATTAGGAAAAGTGAGAATAATTATTTGGTATCAATTGAAAGGATTATCAATTTTCTGCAACTTTCCTACCCAACATTTTTGTAATAAAAGTCATGTTTGAAGAAGTGTAGGCTTTAAAAAAGATTAAGCACTGTTCGCATTTTGGTAAAATCTCTAAACAAGTAAAACCCCTGGGCATTTATATCGTTAACATTGCAAACAGATGAAATAAAGGGAGAATATAGGACTGCAGTATGTCTCGGCGAATCCACTGTGACGCATCAAATAAATAATCAGTGCGTCGGGATTATAAAACCAATGGAACGAATGATAAGTAAAACGCCTGGTGAAGAGCATTGTTTCACCAGGAATACTCGTCCTTGCTATCCAAAAGAAAAACAACATGGTCATTCCCGTCGTTTTTTCTTCATCTGAATCTGATCACAAACGGCACCCGTGGTCAGAATCGTAATAAATTTCGAATTTCTCACTGATTAAGGTTATTATTCCCCTCCTGCCATGCTTCTGAAAATGGGTAGCACGGTGATATCGGCGTTCTGTTATTGTAACTTTATGGATTCGTGTTATAGTTTTGTTTGCATTTTCCATCTACCTCTGCCATTTGCCTGGACCCATCTAATTTTTGCTCTTTTATAACCATCTTAGTTACATTTCCCTGCTCTATTGGCCATACGTCCTTTTCTTAGACAACATTGGCGGTTTTGTTGCAATGCCATTTATTGTTTCTTTTCTTTTGCATCGTCTTCACCGCAACGTTTCGATGTCAAGTCGCGAAAATGTCTGTATACCATGCACTCGAAATAAGATATGACGGGCACATACTTTGTATAGAATGAATACTTTTCGTCATAATCTTTATGGTGTATCTATTCAAATAGTTTGTCTTAATTTCAAACAGCCAAAACCAATAATCACGTTTTAATGAACATTATACTACTAAATCCCCATGTGTGTGTATTGATGATATAAAATTTGTCAGAACTATTGTTTCCTGGATCCCGAACAGCAACCCCTTGGGCAAGTATCCCAAGACAGCTACGCAACGAAACGGCCCATATTAGTGATTATCCCGTCGTAATCAAAAACTACCAGTTAATTGTCCTAATGGAGTAATTCTAAATACAGTAGTAGCTGTCGGGAGGGGGTATTTCCTGGGGTCGTTGTCATAAGGGGTAGCTGTCTGGTAACGGGGGGGGGGGGGGGATGTCGTTGTCATCGAATCGATCTAAATATAACCTGATGCCGGAAATGTGACACGAATGAGGCCTCATGCTACCATGTGAAGAGAACTAATGTCGGAGATTTGATCTGGATGCGCCCTCATTCTAGGGCACATTTATGGCTCTCACGCTATCCCGCTTGTATTACACAAGTTGTCCCATCATTTGAGTAAGGTGGCCTCCAGTATGATTCACGAGCTCACCTGGTACTAATGACGCTATAACATCCTCATTATGACCAGGTGTGGGAGAAGGTTTATAATACGTTGAGTGATGGAAATAAAAAGGTAAGATAGTACCCACTATGTCCTCCGAATATCCATGAGATTACAAATTAGTCTTTTTCCATGTAATGGTCCTCGTCAATACACTTGGGGTGAAGATTAATCAATGACTTTATGACACCAGATCAGTCTCCCAAACCTTCCCATTGTAAAGGAAAGTAAGATATTCAATGATAAGAGAAAGAGAGACATCTTAGATAGATAGATAGATAGATAGAGAGAGAGAGAGAGAGAGAGAGAGAGAGAGAGAGAGAGAGAGATGTGGATAATATAAAACAACGCAATTTATAAACATCGTATATGTTTTGAGTTTCATAACGAATGTGGCAGATAACCTTTGATCTACTTTTAACACAATGATTACAACGTTCGACAGATGTTTCTGAGGTCCCTTATTACACAAACAATACACAGGAGCTAACATAAAACAAATGTGAAAGTGGATATGCCGTGCAATAGATTTTTTAAAAAGGTAAATGAGTCGTCATAATTCACACCTCATACAATACAGCCAAATTTGTAATTAAAAAATAAATCATAAAACTTATATCATAACTACGTACCCGTGGATAACAAAGTGAAATAACAAAAAGAAAATTACACGATGCTGTTTGAAAACGTAAGACTGATAAAATGCCTTGATTTAATGAGGAGTGTGTAATAGCACTCTTATACAGAAATTATATCAAACCGTTCTTTCGTTTAAGGAGTAAAAGAAAATAATTCGATTTGATTTGGGTTCTGTAAAGCAAAGACAAATTCGATTTGCGAGGAAGGAAACTGAGCAATTGGGTAAATAAGCAAAGTGATTCGAGCACATAGGGAATTATTGCTTAGAGGCATATCACAGCAACCAGCACGGTCTTTACCTGAAATCCAATAACCTAATTCTTGGAGATAAAGCAGTCAAATTGGAGTAAGTATTCGAAACACAGTCATCTACAATTTACAGAACCATAATGCAAGCTGAATGTTAAGGGACCTGTCCCATTTGACCAATAACGGTAACGATAACGACTGTATCCGATATCAGTGTGACATGTTCCATCTTACCGACTTACCCTAACACGCTTAACTAGCCTATTTCAGCACTGATTTTCTCAGATCGATGGCTTATTCAATATCTTTTTCAACAGAAAATTCAGGAGACCAATTCGGGGACGATTTATAGTTGCGGTTATCGTTGCCTTTATCGGTTAAATGGGACCGACCCTTTAGAATGAAAGAGCCTGGTTGCGTCTATACCAGCTTATAAACTTGTGAAAGGAGGAAGAGCGTCAATTCGGTCCAAAACCAGAATGCACCTTTCGAAACGTGCAAATTCGATGATAACAGAAGGGTACATAATACCACGGAATACAAATCATACTGAATCAAGGACTGGTAATCCCCAACCAATGACGTGGGGAGATGAATTCCTGATTATGCAGTTATATTATATAATCTAGGTAACAACCATCCGAATATCAATGCTTCCAGATTCCGCATGAATACCTGCTACAAAAGAATGAAATCTTTCAGCAATGATCATCATACCCTCGTTTTCTTTATTTTCAAAAGCTCTGGTTTCCAAAATGTCATTTCCATTAAATCCTCCTCCACCATCTTCAGTCTGCCATCATGGACACTAGAAATAATGTTGCCGAATAGCAAAGATATGGTTATTTACTGGCCAGCGGTATATATATATCTCTACTAATCAATATCTGCGGCTTTTTGGTGCAAGAAATGTAAATTGATTCCGCCTCAAATTGGGCGACAAATTGAATTTGCCTCTTGAAGACGCCATGAATAATGTATATTATTCTTATCCAAGTCCAAGGCCAAGCCAGCCCGGAAGCTCAGCTAGCGGCAATACCCCCAACACCCTCATAGTGCTGAACTGCTCATGATGACGCGGAAAGTGTGAATAATCACATTTTGCGGATATCAAAGGACGGTCACTTAAGCGTTGATGATCAAAGTCCCGGTGTTTAGGCCTGAAATCTTTTCAGAGCTGGAGACATACGAACACCACTCTCATGACTCTGGGTCATCCGGCCATACCTCGACGCCAACAGCAAATGCACTTGCACTTCAAAAACGCAACTGGAATCATTCCAATTTCTAAATTGTTAGGCGGTTGCCACATTTTGACTCTGGTTTGGGATAACACTAAGCATGCTAAGTGATACTTAAGTTAGGAAATTTGGTGAAATGGAGCTTCAATTTATGCAACGTTTCTTAGAAATGTGCTTAAAGGAGAGACGAACAGAGATGGAGACAAGGCAAGACAGAATTTAAAAAAAAGAAATATAAATGGAAATGAGAAGAATAAAGAAAACGAGTGCAGCAGTTTCCTGCCTAATAGGATGCCATTTAAAATTTGCAATCAGAAAAACAACAACAACAAGTAGTCCAATTTTTACATTCCACCTCTAAGACTTGTTTAAATCAGTTGGTGTCAAAAAGCACACATTAATACATTACATTTCTGTCCAAACATTCTAAAAATATATACCTGCTGAATATAGTCGTGAAAAAACCATCCTGATTTTCTGCGTCCTTTTTCATTGTTGTTATTGTTGTTGTTGTTGTTGTCAATTGGGTTTTTATAGACGTGTATCAATCAAATATGATTATTTTCGTCTGAGACCGACCTTTAACGTCACCCTCCGAAATTCGTGAGTTAGTGACTAGGATTCGAACCTGGGTCGGGCCAGAGTCAGTTTGCAGGCGAATGCAGAGAGCTGAACGTAGGCGTTACCGCTAGAGCAACTCCTTGTCCCCTATATATTAAGAAAGCTCTTAGTCTTCGATTTTATAGTTATAAAGAAAGCCCCCATTATCTTAAATGAAAATAATATCAATGAGCACGTAAATGTATGTAACCCCTCCCTTTTTTTTTAAATGAAGGTTTAATGAATGAAATGGTTGTAAGACACAAAGTTTATTGCACTAACTGAATTCGAAAATTTTAAAACTGGACTAAACAATATTATCTATCCCTAATGCTAATCCTAACCCTAAACATTACCTAAAACCCAATAACAATCCTTGTCTGTAAATATCTTTGATGAAATGAATCCTGGAGAAAATGTCGCCGGAGGAAAAGTCCGGCCACTTATGATAATACGACATACATTTGTGTAACATGGAAATCTTGACTATAAACATGATATTGATAAACGATATTGGGGCACTGAGAGCCACCTCTTTTTTGGCCAACTTGGTCTCAAATGTAATGAATATTCCTCGTTACCTGCCTGACATAGCAACTAGCGCACTATTGCTACCCACTGAAACATGAGTTAGCCAAACTCTGTGAGAACTGGCTGAAATACGCTAACAGCGTGATAAAGTGCTGCTCAAAAAACGTGCGAAATGGCAGTAGTGAAACTTGGAGACAAAATATTATGTCCTAATGTGTACTTGATTTTAGATTTTAATTCTGCTATTCTTATTATCCATTATTATCCATTATTATCCATTATTATCGATTATTATCCATTATTTAATGTTGAATCGGGAAATAATATTCATTTATAGCTTTCAACGGTTACTTTAATGACAAATTTTGCTGTATGCTGGGACAACTTTACTTTTCATCACTATACAAGAATGAAATGTGCATATTACATTATGCACGTGGACAATACCACAAGGGACATTCCCCATTTTTTTCATGTAAACGTTGATTTAATCTAAAGCACGGATATTATATTTTGCAACGCAATTCTTCATCAAACTGAGCAGAACACAACCTGGGCAACAGCATCATTGTCTGAAATTTCAAAAAATTCTAGAAAGTTGAAACAAAAACCAAAAAAAAGTTAAATTCCCTGAGCAATTCGATGTCCGCTATACTTTTGATTTGATGTATCAGCCTTCCACCGTGACGGGCAGCCCAAAATTCAATTTGAGATTATTATATGGTATCGAGTGTACCATCTGTAACCATCTGATTCTACCAAGGAACTCCTTGATTCTACAATTCATACGCTTTTCCATGTTTTCAGAGCACTTGAGATAAACCAACTGACTGTGCAGTAACACCTGTTACTGTATTTGCTGGTATAGGGGATAGAGTTTTAAAGGGATTTGGTAACTTTGTAGAAGCTTGATAAAATCTGAGCTGCCTGGGCTTACATACTATCAGTGTATGTAATATGGTGTAAAAATGAAGCCCAGGGGGGGGGGGGGGAGCACTTCAAAATCATCATGTGCTTCACAAAAGTAAACATATGCAAGTGACCGGAAATGCCAGACTCATTTCTCCCCATAGACTCAGTGTTAGACCATGGACCTACTACGAAGTAGGTCCATGGTTAGACTTAAGCGTATGGCCATGCGCTTTCGTAAATGGGAGTATTCAGTCATAGATATCTTAATAATAGCATTATACATTTGAAAACCTTTCTATGCCTGGCTATTTATTTATCCTTCTGAACATCATTATACAAGACAGATATCAAAATTCAACAATTTATGAAATCAAGCCTACAAAAGTTACCGAATCCCTTTAAATATAATCCCTTACTTTTAATTGCCAAGCATGCTCTTCGATGTAAATGAAACAACTTAACATTTACACACTTGTGTTGTCGGTATAATTATTTTTATTTCATATAAATACAAAAGAATGTTTACCTCTTTTGTTTTTGTTATTGAAAAAAAAAATTAGCATCACGTAATCAGCAGAGAACCTATTTGATGTTTCTGTTGGGGACTCTTTTTAAAAGGACTGCTGGCGTGACTACTGTTAATAACAGTCTGTTACACCTGCAGTGGCTGCTGTTGGTAACTAGTTTCATACCAAACATGTCAAAAGAGGAATAATTTAGGGGAAATAATATGTAGTGTTTATCAAGTGAAAATCATTAAAATCAATGAAATCGAAGTGCAAAATTTCAAAATAAGGCCGGTATATACTAATATATACTAACATCAGGTGAGGTTTTATCCCCGACTTTGTGGTTAGAATAGTCCACTGAATTTTGGAGTGTTAAGTGTTCACCTGTTTATTCTCTACAAATTTATTTGATCATCTAACACAATTAATAAAAGAAATGAGCCAAATCATGAACGAAAAAGTGAGGAATCGATTTCATGTTGATTCGAGAGATTTACTTAGGGAATTATGGAATTTTTTAAGGCAAGGAGGAGGAGGTTGACAATTGGCATCCCACAAATCAGTGGTCTATATCTACACTGTAAATAAAAACAACAACAACAAAAAACTACAGGGTTTTTTGCCCTTGAAATTATAAGTTTTGCCATTATTTCAATTAATACAGTCTTTTTCCTGTAAAACAACAGCAAGCCGAGTTTGTTGGTTTACAGAAAATCATTACCCGAATTCATGATAATAATTTATTTATATCTTCAGTGTACTTGTACACTTATTAAGAAAAAATGAATTTGTACATATGTTTTTCATATTTTCTGTTATAATATCTGTAAAGCCATTGTCTTTTCTTTCTGTTGGAAATGAAATAAATATGAATTTGAATTTGAATCAGCATATATTTACAATCGCCCGACATAAAACACTGTTAAAAAAAAACATTTCCTCATATTTTAACAAGTTCCCCTGTTATTACAAATCGTTTCCATGGTTCCGTTTGAATTGATATAGATTTTAAAGTTTCTACCATTTAACAAAAGACGGGAACCTGTTATAATAATAATAATAATAATAATAATTGGATTTATATAGCGCCTTTTCCAAAGGATACAAGGCGCTGTCACCTAAAGTCTATTCAAGTAAATTAAGAATTGTATAAGTAAGTTTTTAGATGTTTCTTGAAGATGTCAAGTGATGTGCTATTACGGAGAGATGCGGGGAGTCTGTTCCAAAGTTGTGGAGCAAGTGACTGAAAGGACTTGAAGCCAGCCTGTTTTCGGGATTTTGGAATGACATAGGAAGGAGCAGAGGTAGAACGAAGAGAATATGATGTTCTCTGTTGCTGAAAGAGTGAGGAGATGTATTGAGGAAGTGTGGTTGACAGTGATTTGTAAGTCTGAACCAGTATACGGTATTGTATTCTCTTAGAAACGGGAAGCCAGTGAAGTTCATTGAGTAATGGAGTGACGTGGGACCATTTTGGTTTTTGACATATTAGACGAGCACACTTATTCTGAAGACGTTGAAGTCTGCCCAGGTCCTGTTTACTGATGACCCCAAGCAAACATCCACCATAGTCAAGCCTGGATAGCACAAGTGCTCTAACAACATTATGACAAGTGTCTTTATTTAAGTACCCCCTGATGCGATTGAGGTTGTAAATTTGCCAATTGAGGGTACGACACAAGTTTGTTACATGGTCAGACATTTTCATTTCCTTATCAAAGACAACACCCAGATCCTTAATTGTTGAAGACATTGAGAACTCAGTTTTACCGGAATTCAACTTCAATTTATTACTGACAAGCCATGATTGTATGTCTTCTAAGCACTTCGAGATACGGTAGTATGCGCAAGCTGCATCTCCAGGCTTGGTAGGATCAAAAATGGTAAACATCTGGATGTCATCAGCATACACATGGTATTGAACTGAATGCTGGCTGATGATGTTACCAATACACCTAATGTAATATGTAAATAACTGTGGCCCAACAGTTGACCCTTGCGGTATTATTTTACATGTAATGTGGAAAAACGGGCATTCCCGGCATCCTGACTGCCAGGAGATTTCCCGTTAAAAAACGGCAAATTCGTTTACAGTGTACACACTTAACATGGACTTCAGTAAGTACGTTTGTTTTTTTTAAATAATCTTTTGTATCTATTGCTCTTACCGTGATAGGGTGGGTCTTCATCTGCGAAGGTGTAGTTCACGTAACTATCCAGGCAATCTTGTCCATTCCTCAAAAGTCCTTCATTGGGGTACGAGCTCTCCATCTCCTGGGAGCTTACGGCGGGAAATCCCCCGGCCATGATCGCGATTGTGATGAATGTCTGCAGCATCTGAAACACAGAAAGAAAACAAAATGATGGTTTTTTTTTTATTATTATTATTATAAAAACATGGTCATTCTTCGTGTTCTTCAAAAGATAAAATAATCAACACTATAGTTGTCATTTTCTATATGTCATGACGGGTTTACTAATTGCTTGGATAGAAAGTATGCCTTCACTATCTACCCCGGTTGCTTTGCTGACATCAAGTGTCCTTTTGAGGAAAGAGAAAATGTGGTTGACACCTGTTATTTGCTATAATAACGTTTACACGATTCTTACCATGGAACTAGCATGTAGAGCAGGGCCCGGCATTGCAGAAGAACGCTGGCAAGGCGAATGCAGTATGCCCAGATGATCAATGTATTTCCTGGTGAAGTCTTTGATAAAACTTGCAATGTGTAGATATATCTATAACAATCTCGTCAACAAAATACTTCCACTAGGCTTATGATTTCCTCTGCACTCGAAGGCATATTGACTATAACGAGGCATATGTTACGGTTTTGCCTTTCATGAGGTTTGAGCTGTATATAGAGTTACCCAAGAGTCAACGCTTGACGCCATATAGATCTGGGTCACATGTAGAGGGTCTGGTAAAATCCCGATTTCAAGTTGCCCAGGGTCGTAAATCTCCAAGGAACCAATCAAAAGCCATAGGTATCTTCGGGAAAAAAAACAGTATTGATTCGAAGCTGACAGAATTGCGAAGGTTTCCAGGTCCAAACGATCACTTAAAAGGCATAAGAGGAATAGCTGGGTATACAACACAACCCGAAATCCCAAACTCTGATGAGACACTCAAAGAAAATTGTTTCTAGCCTAAACCATCTTCAAAATAGGGCAGAACAGGAGCTACATTGCTTGGCATTCCACCCGAATAGTCAGGACCTGGTGTTATCGATTAAGCTTGAAATGTCTAGCCTGTCCATGTTATTTTCAGTAGGTTAGTGCGTGATACGTGCATTACGCCCGTGACCCAGTTACACAAAAGTTGACTTCTTGATAAAGATTACTCTCTTGATATCAACGAACCACTTTCTTTTTAATAGCAAGCTGTATCATACCTGTTGTTTATCATAGGTTAAGAGGCCAGGTCTTTAACCATCAAAGCAGTTAGCGGCACACTGCCACACCTATTTATCACTTACCGTCCTTAAATACTTTCGTCTAAATAGAGGCCTATACTTGAACTCTAGCTCATCAAAATTACCCGACGTGATAATGATCCACAGTCCCTTGTGATTATCTGGGAATGCAATAAAAGCCACCGAGTACATAATGTAAAATAGTAAACATTACATGGAAAGGGGAGAGTCATATGGCTTTGGAAGTCCAGGAAAATAGCAACGAAACAAGCACGCTTGAAAGAGAAGGCTGAATTCTGGCAAAAGTAAATATGATTTGTGAGCTTTCTCGTTCTTTTTTGATATGTCAGTTTGGAAGAATATCATAGAAAAATATCCTCTGAAAATGGATTGCTCTTCAAATGTCCTCATATTCGAAGTATGAAAATATATAAGCTGAAAAGTATGGACCAAACCTTCATGCCACGTGTATATTATAGTCCCACATACGCCTTTATATGCACAGTGCATGTGCTTTCATCATGAATGAGTATATTTCTCTTCATGTTGATGATTCCAAAACCTCACAGTGTACACTAACTCTTATGTACTACACAATCAGCCTTCCAGATACCAGTAGCTTATTTCAAAACGTTATCGCATGAAAGAACTTTATCTTTAATCGTGCTCATAACCTAGCTACAATACAGAAGACAAACTGTCTGAGTTCACTGGCAAATTTACTCTTAGTAAGCAAGGTCAGCAGCTAAAACAAACAGAAGCGGTATTTACACAGATGATTTGATCAATGAAATTGTTCAAGCAATTTCTAACCCATGTTAACAATGGTAGGTGATTTTCCATGGCCACTAAAACCACGTTCCAAAAATCTTTTTTTATTGATAAGTGTACTTTCTATTTTGCATCTAGCATCATGCATTATATAATGAGATTGGGAGGAGACAACTGAGGGTTACAGTAATTCAGTTTGCTTTTCCCCTCCCAGGCACAGGTAACGCCAAATACTTGATAATAATAATAATAATAATAGTAATAATAATAATAATAATAACAATAATAATAATAATAGTAATAATAATAATAATAATAATAATAATAATAATAATAATAATAATAATAATAATAATAATAATAAATAATAATAATAATAATAATAATAATAATAATAATAATAATAATAATAATAATAGTAATAATAATAATAATAATAATAATAATAATAATAATAATAATAATGTTTGGAAGTATTAATCTTGACCATGCTGACGGGTGTCGGGAATGTAAGCAACTGCAGGACATCCGCCAAATTTGCAAAAATGTAATATAACGTAATTTATCGCCAGTAGCAAAGCGCTTTAAATAATAATTAAATCTATCGTATTATTAGAAATATGAAACGTAAGGGTCTATGTTTACATAGAAACCTGACCATGGGCTGCGAAAGAAAACACCAACTGTATCGGATGTTTCGAGTTCATGTACTTGACAAATTATATACTTTCCAGAAACATCATACATGGACTGCGTTCTTGTTTTTGCTGCTGCTGCTGCTTTTGCTGTTGCTGCTGCTGCTGTTGGTGTTCTTGTGCTAAAGTCGACATTACCAAACGATACGCCAAAGGTGAGTAGTTCAGTGTGTCTATTTGTTCATGATAATTTCCATAATGCAATGGCAGTATGACCGTTGAATCGTGAAACATAATGCTTAAATTATGCACATGACGCATGTATGTTGCTATTTTGTTTAGACAAGGAGGTACTAGTACCTCCTTGGTTTAGACAAGGCGTTCATCCAAGGAAGTATTATCATTCGAGAATGCACACATGCCGGCGCACACGAGGCGTCGTTTCGATTGCGTCAGTAACTGCGCTAATTGATACGTTGTTGAATTTACTTAACCCATACGCCAGGGATCATCAGTATTGCTCGCACTGTCAATATTGCAATCACTTTTGAAATGGCTTTAATTTGAAATAAGATTACAGTAATGGCTGCAGCTCTTAACCATGTACTAGGTCACATTTATTCACGTTATCAAAACAATAATGTTCGATTCGTCAAACATCTATTATGTGTATGCAAAGTATAGATTGATTATAACAACTCGATATCGCGAACGAATGATGATCCATTGGGCGAAAAAGCAGAATAAAGAGAAAATGTATATCAATTTTGAAAGGAGAAATAAAAGAGGTATAAATAGAAGCGTGTTAAATGGAGATACAACACGTGATAATTTAATGGTCGAGAGGAAAAGTGATGATAAAAAGATAACAGAGAAAAGAGGCAGAGATAAAAATGAAAGACAGAGGGGAAAGGAAAAGACGAAGCAAGCTCAAGAACACAGTATAAAAGACCCGTGTGGTAGCGGGGCGATTGGCAGCGTTGTTGATTCAGAATTCCCCGGGAACGTTCCCGCGGGACACGGCCGTTCGCATCACTGGGTTCCCCGAGAGAATCAATGGTCTTTCGACATGTTTGACAAATCAAGTTTGTGATGTTCACGGCAGCGGAAATCTTCCAAGAACTCGTCCCACAGATGATTCACTGGCGTAGCCAGACTAGTTGACGGGGGGGGGGGGGGGGGGCGGGGGCGGTGGCACGGACGGGAGAGGGCTGGATGACACACAAAATCACAGAGTCCCATACTTAGTTACACCCGCGCACTTCAGTGGATGACCGACGACCCCTTTTTTGTGCATTGAGCAGAAGGGTGTCAATGTGCCCCTCGTGCCCCTCTGGCTACGCCTATGAGATGATATAAACTCTATTTATATCGAACATACCAAAGGCCAAGACGATTTTTTTTTCTTTCTGTGGATTTAGTCCTGCGCCAAAGGATATATAGGAGGCCACCATGATATTGTTTTGCATTAAAGGCGGAGGCAATTGAGAGGGAAAGACATGTTGAAAAATGCCGTGAATTGGACAAATCCATGGACTTTTTAAAATGTTGATTTATAGACTGGCTATATCACGGAATAGGACTACTCCAGTTAGTTCAGATACGATCAAGTTTGCCTTCAGAGATTTTGTTTTCTGAACTACGAAATAAAATAAACAGATAATTCGGTGAAATATCATAGTAAGTTCAAATCATATAAAGATTTGCGCTTGTGTGGCGCCGCTCAATAGTCACGACAGTACATGATTAACATCGAGTGCTGAGCGCGGCAGGGGGGGGGGGGTCCTTTTTCTACAGTGTCTCTATTAAGCTGACAAGTAAAGCTGCTTCAAGTCGTATACTTTCATCAGATCGCGTTGGATATAAGAAAAGAAAAAAGCAAGTTTGTACGTTTATATCAAGGAAATATATATATAAACATATGGCGCCATATATTTATATACAGTGACTGACAGAAGATAAAGACAGTCATTGAGCGATCTTACAAAACAATCTTTACTTTCTTAGTGTTTATATCTTTGTGGCCACTATGTTGACAAGTTAAAGCTACTTCACTGGATATTGCGGTCAGCACTTACTGTCAGAATGTTTCTTAGATCTGTGGTAAATATAGCAATGTGTTAGTGAAAATCATGCCGTTTTATCTGGCTAATTGCGAGTTGACAGGTATACATTTTTAAAGACGGCGTTGGGCGATATCTAATACTCACAGCGTTTAATGGTGTATTGTAATACACACTCTGAAAATAATTAATTGACATGCGTTACAGCGATATCTACATCCTTCTGTCATCATGGTCATTTTGTTTTGTTGTCAAGATAAACCATATTTACATCTATCTGCCTCAAGACAACATTTTTGTTTTAACACTGAGAACCTACCACGAAAAAGTGAAACCGAATATTGGATGAAGGAAGACATAGATAACTTGAGCAGGAACCTTTATTGGCAAAAAAAACAAAACAAAACAAAAAAAAAAACCTTCGTAGAGTCTTTTGGTCTTCCGGACTGAAGCGCACACTGAAAATGGATTCCAGAATACAAGATGGGGTGCTGAAAAGCCACTCCGGACAGGCTCCAATGACAAAAGGGATTGATGGCGAGTTGTTAATGTATTAGAGCCAAAGCTGCATAAACGTAAGGATGAGGGAAATAACGATTTGGCCGAAAACATATTATCACCACTCGGAGCGCTCAGAAACCGAACCAGTAATTCTTCAGCAAAACTGTTACCGAAAAAAGGAGAAACAAAAATAGATCGCGACGGACTTGGGACAGAGGGAAAAAAGGTGTAGGGAGCCAAGTTAGAGTTTCAAAGGCAGGGAGTTAAGATTTTGCAGGTGGGGGAAAGGTAGAAGGCTCGACCTGGCATTTTGTGCTGCCGGTATTTTCCGCCGCAGCGCAATTCCTTTCCTCACGGTTGAAACCAGAGCGGAACCATTGATTTCTATCTACCATCGCCTCGTCTGACCTACCTCATGTGCAGACGACACCAACCCCCCTGACATGCGAGGAAGAGGCCGGCTCTATCCCCTTTTCTTCCCGCCAAGGTTTCGAGGGATGAAACCTTAACGAAAGGCTTGGATACTGTTTTCCGATTGATTGGTACACCCAATGCAATCTGTAATCCGACATTGTGGCAATATTAAAGGGTTGACTTTTTATCGCTGGGTGAAGAGTTACGCTGTTTTCGCGCCGATCTTTTGACGGGTTAAGTTTGAACGAAAACAATTCAAAGGCTGAAAATTGAACCTGGGCAAATGTATTTTGAGCTGCTGTAAAAAAAAAATGGTGGTTATGAGCGTAACCATTTGGCCTGATTCAATTTGGCAAACAAGAAAGTTCTGTGTGAGATATAAAAGGAAAGTTCGGAAGGGGAAAACAGAGAGGAATTCGGAAGGTTCATGAAAAAACAAAGGGACCTGTTCAAAACTTTTATCTGAAAATGATGCCCTTGCGCATGTCCATGTAAACGTCAACCTCTTTATGAAAGGGAGGGATGGTCATCGTCTAAAACCAAAGATCAGAAATAAGGTCGAGAAATAGCGCTTGGCGATGGCTTAAATTAGAATGGCAAATAAATTTCATGAGTGAGTGACACCTGTGAAGGCTTGGTCTGAACATAATTGCGGATTCGGAATTTCTACATCCAAGGGGTGAAATCGTTGTTTGTCGAGTAAATTGATTCGACCAGGGAGATGGGGCCGAGCGAAGAACAAATTTAAATCGAGTAGACAGTATAGAGCAAAAGACAGAGAGGGAGATAGAGCCAGAGTTAGGGACACAGCGGGATACAGAGAGAGAGAGAGAGAGAGAGAGAGAGAGAGAGAGAGAAAGAGATAAATAAAGACTATGGAGATGAGAGTAATGGAGAGAGAGAGAGAGACACACAGAGAGAGAGAGAGAGAGAGAGAGAGAGAGAGAGATCAAACAGATACAGAGAAAATACACATGGCACTTTATAGACGAGGAAGCCTCATCTTTCCCAACACACTGTCCCCCTTACTCTAGCAGGACATCACTGCAAACAGATCGAAGTATCCACGCAAGGGTGACGAGACTGTCATCATTCACAAAGTCACTGAACGAAAATATTCCGCCAAGGCGGATATCCAGATGCAATTTTAGCAGCGTGCAAGCAGTGATACTTTCACCAATGCCCCTGCTGGCAACCATGATTTCGCTTTTGACAGGACAAAATATTTCCGGGTAATTATGACTGATTCGTCTTGTTTGGGAATTCTCTTCCATGAGCATGATGAGGGCAGTTTATACGTCAGAAATTTAAGTCTTTTGTATTTTTTTTCCCGCTTAGTTGATTCATCGCGGCGGCTCATGCTTAATAATTCAGACCACCCCCCCCCCAAAAAAAAACCCAAAATAAACAACAACAACAACAAATAATGTTGCTTCTGATAATGATAAATTTCAAGCGGAAGTCAGAGTCCTCGGAAAAAAAAAGTTAGACAACATCAATCTTGTCAATTTTCAAAAGCCGCAGAATTTGGCACTTGTCCGCCACAAACTGGATTTAGAAGCCTCTGCCTACTGAATTCTCTCATTGTCGTAGGCTTAATACAAGGACCAGTCGCTTATCGTGGGCAATGGGTTAAACGGCAATGGGGATCTTGATCTTATATATAATACTTTAAAGATTCTAAAAAGATAGGAGATAAAAGGTATTCCAAAAAGACAAAACGCCATGCAAGATGAAACCCGTTTTTTTGTTTTTTAAATCTTGGAATCTTCAACATAATTTTGATACGGCAAACGATGAAAAGAGAGCAGAAAAAAGCAAAATGTACATGGTCCAAACATTAAAAGCTTGGAAAGGAACAAAAGTCGTAACATTTCAAGTCTGGAAAAGCCATTTATCATTTCCGTAGGTGCAGGCATATAAATCATGTAAATGGTGGAATAAACAACACTCGAGACATGCGAGATAAATGTCGCTACGAAAACATAAAACAGAGGCCGCAAGAGCGTTAGTTCTGAACAAGGGGCTCCAAAAATGGCTATACGAAGATAGCAACGAGCAGACAATCCGAAGTCCATCTTGCATTCTGAAATAAATGCCTCTTATTCTTAACAGCATTGCGTTTGATGAGGAGTGAGGGGAAATAAAAGAAACTCGAAGAAAATCTAAAAGGAATGTATACTTAACCGACCTACGTGACCTATTTATCAGTCGATGCGTTCTATAAAATCATGCAAGTTATCGTTTTCTGTGCAGAGAGATTAGGAATTTTCACTTTTTATGTTGATAAGTCTATTGGGAAAAAGTGTCCTTTGCAAGCGCACAGCGTAAACGACAACCCATTATATTGCTTGCAATTTGATTCAGAAATTTTCGGTTGGCATCTTAAAGACAGCATTAATACACTAACACCTTAAAAATCCCACATGATTCTTGTAGATTTCGTGAACTAATCAATTTAGCATACATTACTTATAGCAATTAGCATACGATCATATCATGTTGAATAAACCGGTTCTCCTCCTATCGCCGAAGTCGAACAATGATGCTCTATATGCTGATGGTCACATTACACTGTTACATGCGATTACAACGTAGGTTAACCTTTTATTTGCCATGGGTGCAAACTGGTACGGCGCCTCATGAATGGGGGAAAATACACGCACATCAGAGCACAGGAAATCAAACTTTCGACCAATCGAAATCGGGTGCTGAGGATTTGCACTTAAGTCGGAAATTTCATTCACGGGGCTCCAGACAAATCGATGGATAGCCTGTTATATGCTACCTTGTCTATTATATCGTTGCCCATGGCGCTCGGGCATGCAAACGACACTACTCAATGTCCCTGGGCAACGGCATTGCGATTGTTTTAGTTTGATCCTCCATTTTGTCTGATCTTGTTTTCACGTTCACACAGCCGCAGTCTGGCCAAGTTCATCTGAGGAAACTCCTGTCATTCAGGGTTGATGCATGGCCGAGGTGGACAACATTGTCAGCTGACAGTTACGTTTGACTCACCGACCTTGTGCGTTGTCACGCGCTCCTGTCGCTCAAAGGTTCTGCTGAGAACCAGGAGGGAGTTAGTCAATTCCGAGGTTATGTGGTTATTGATTCCTTCTGCGAAATCTCCTTCTGATCTCCTTACAAGTAATATCTATTTCTTTCATTCTTCTTTAGAGACATACACATAAACAAAAGGTACGAATACACTGATGACAATGAACCAGAAATTTTGAATTTTGAATTGAAATGGCAGTCGTCCTGAAGAGATCATTTACACTTCTGATTACAGACGGTCCTAGACAGATTGGCAAAATAAGTTTGAAATTTCGTCCTGTTTCTCTTTAAATATGCAATTAGAATTCGAAAAAAACAACATAATTTCAATCTAAGGTCTGGTGATTTACATAATTAAGGACAACTGGTAAGCGGAAATAGATAGGATTTTTAATTGGCATTTCAAGTTTATTCCATTAAAAAATAATAAATACAGCCAACCTCCCCCCCCCCCCCCCCAAAAAAAAAAAAAAAAAAAACATACTGAAAAACAAAAACGAGTAATGCGAAATTATACATACGGTGGGCATAATTTGCCCAAGCTGATAAATGTCTGTTTCAAACACATTACTCCAGAAAATTCTACAATTTTATTTTAAATTAAATATTTCCTTGCTCCTAGACACGAAAACTTAAAACGAGAGGACACGAAAGGCATCTTCTACAGAATTCATCTACACGAATGGATTGACAGACTCTCAGCTAAACTTTATTGAATGAATATCAGGTCAAAAACAAGAAAAGCCAAAAAGTAGTTAGCAGAGACTGGAATCTAGGTCGCAATTTATGTATAGGCCCAGATGGGAATGACGGAATAATTGGGAGCACATTGATAGGGTGATTAAACAGTCTAGAAAATAATACCATGAATACGAGAGCGTACACATTGTACATGACGAGAGTGATGTATACCAAAGATATATCAAATCAATGCCGCCTCAACTGTACGATAGTTTGGTATTGATCTCCGTTGCAAATCGTCTGATCTGAAGTCATCTCACATCATGTCGAAGTGTGAGAAAAGTCGGTTTTAATTACAGACGATCTTCTATTTGTTCATGTGCATCTCCAAGTGTGATCTGGAACGCGGGAATGGGGACTTGTTGTTGGGCCGGATTCTGCGCACGTTTTGTGAAAGTGAGAGCGGGTGACGGGAAAGTTAATGTGTGGTGTGGTTGAATAGTTATCGATCTTCACTCGCCAGCGTTGCGATGAATTTGACGCGAGGTTCGATAAGAAGATGCAGCTAAATTACGATTAATATTTTATTGAGATACTGGGTCTGCCATACTCATATCCGAAGGGATCTCAGGTATATGGAGGGATGGATAAACTTATTAAGACAATGATCGATGTTATGTTCCATTTATTTCGATGTATTTTTTTAAGTGGTAAGAAGAATGATTGTGGTGATGTGAGCACCAATTCATGGAGAAGCTGTCCTGTGAAATAACAAAAAAGTAATCAAAATAATATACAGACAAACAGCAGCAGATGAAAGTTTTGAACATGTTGAAAGATGATGGAACATTGTGTCAAAAAAAAATTAACAAAATGCATTTGTCAGTAATATTGTTTTCCAATATTGATTTCCCTACAAAGCGATTTCCCGCATGTTGCCATTATTGTCATCACTTTTAGAGAATGCAAAAATTTGCAGGAAATCATCACTGAAACTTCCAGATAGTTAAAAGTTCATGGTCAAATCAGAAACAACACAAGAGCAGACAAACAACAAACTAGCGAGATTCGATACTTTCAAAAACAAACTCTAAAATCTGGCGGTTACTCTAGACCTGAAAGCATCCTCATTTACATTATTGTCACTTTGCAGTAGACACACAATCAACCATAGGTCAACGACCGAAGCGAAAATACCAAGAAGATATTCATTTGAATCCCAAATTGGCAACGTTTAGCAAGGTTTGCAATTCATATTATCAAAGCGAAGGCAATCAAGGTGGAAGGGGCCTTTCAATTCGCATGAAGGTCTTAAATAAATCAGACAGTTGCACACCTTATGTTGGTCGCAAGAGTCACGTTAGACGGAGAAGGGAACTGGGATTTCTTCCTCTTTTAAATATCTTTTTGTTTTTATTTGATGATGATACCACATGTGGAGATACTCCTGAGGATGTCTGAATAATACATGAATCGAGGGCTCTATTTCACCTTTCAAACCACAGGCACGATGATCAGGCCTGATCGCCGAAGAAGCACGGCTTATTATTAAAGGGCAGTGCATAATATTACTTAACCCTGCATGCCCCTAACCAGAGGCATACAGCCAACAACAGTTTGCTTAAGAAAGAAGAATGTTGTCTGACGCACGTAGAATCTTTCCCTGACTGTTGCGAATTTGAAATAAAACTGGAACACTTTACATGATGACTGTAATCAACTGTAGTCATGATTACCAATGGGTGAACTTGTTTCTCGGACAGTTTAATGCCCGTTGCGCCCGAGCCGTCGCTTATTTTGCGACAGCAACTGATGTGGTCTTGACGTGCCATCTGAGGGTGACATTACGATTGCACAATTGACGGGGGGGGGGGGGGGGGGGGGGCGTTTCATCAAGTGTCTTGTCAGTGATTTTTACCGACAAATTTGCTCTCAGCCAATCAGATACAAGGATTTCAGTAGCTTATAACAGTTATTGCAACTTGTTATTGATGAAAAGGTTTTATGAAACAGGGCCCTGACGTACTGTCTTCAGAACTAGTGTAGTTAGCCTTATACCACCGTCATGACCGTGATTGGCACCCTAGTCGTCCATTAACCCGTTGACTAGTGAATTCTCGTATTCCCATAGGCTAAACACAGGGATCAGGGTTAAATCATCAATTTATTACATCATTAGTCCGTTAATCACTCATTCAGCAATCAATCGAATGAATGAATTAATGAATGACGTCATCATTTACTACATCAATCAAAATATAAATTAATTAGTGAAATTCAATTGCTATCAAGTCTGCATGGTCATATTTTATCCACTAATTCAGGAAGTCACAATGCGTTCGCATCTTTTATACATAGATTTTTATATATAGATTGTCATGTAGGCACGGCTTGTAAACGAAAACTTTGTTGAACTGTTGAAGATAGAAAAAAAAAATTGGGAATTCTGACAAGGATGTGAGACTCGCCATGCTTCTGTAAATTAACCGACCAATTTGTATGAGCGGCGTACTGGAATATCAACTCGGAAAGCAGTTGAGGCTTTACAACTTCTAATTTTCTTGTATCACTTTCTATGAATCTTATCCTAATAAAGCTTCCCCAAGGTCGTCAAAATAATTGCGTTTTAGCAGCAGTAGCAATCAACCCGATTCACACTTCCAAATTGAGTGCAATTTCACTAAATCCACCCAATAGTGTTCTTATTAATAAGTAGAAATTCTTTTCATATTGCACTTTTTATGTAAGTCTGTGGTTTTAATTTTTTAATTTGTTTCATTCCGGGGTTTTTCAATTGCCGCTGGACTATTTACCAAAGGTACTGCAGAGAAGAGCAATAGAGGGGTCGTGGCGTCTCCTAGATCAGGTATATACCATGTCTCCTCCATACTCAAGCAAGAACGTTAGAAACTCTGATACAAGTCGCGACCCGGCTAAGAGCGCTCTTATATTGGAAGTGTAAACGGGTCGGTGATTGACGAGACGCTTAGATCAGTCTAGATAGGCGTGAAGCGTAGGACACTGAAAGCGATAGAATAATAACGAACTGAAAAAGAATTCATAAATTCGCCGCCTGCCTGAAGAAAAGGCCCTTACGACCGATTTCATCTTGAAAATTCGATTGTCAATTTTCCATTTATGGTGTTATACTTCTTCAAATGGTAACTCACAGATATTGTAATTCAAACTGGTTAAAGCTCATGTACAGTATTGGTATTAAAAGGAAATTGGAAAGAAACATGTTAAATATAGTCTCATGTTGTTCTCCTTGTATCAAAAGATGTCTGTAAGAGATCATTGGGTATTCCACCCATGATTTCTGGTGAATTTCAGTGTAAATATCTGTAAGGAATGCTTGATCTCAGCCATTATGCTAGGACCCTTCCACCCCGACGGCTCCCCGCACAGCAATCTTGGGGCTTCGCATAGAGACAGCGTGTGTGCAATGTGTGTAGCTACTCATCGTTGGTTTTACGCGCGTGTGTGTGCAGTGTACATAGCACATGCTGCCTTTGTTGGGATTTTACGTGCCTGTCCCGGCACATAAATTAGTTTTTGCCTCTTATTTGTTTAACATTAAACTTTAGGAGGCGAAATCTTCACAGTGTCTTAGTATTGCTAGTATCTTGCTACTTATCAACAAAAATTGAAGAAATCTGAGGAACAGTTTTTGAGGGCTTACCAAAACTTTACATGACCTTAAGCCATGGTCTCACTGGCCTAACGACCTATTGCCGACTTCCGACATATACCGGTCTGTAGATGTTTATCTGAGATCGCAAAGTGGTTTTTGTCAATCTTTATTCGGTTGTCAGCGGTCGGCAACTAGTTGTCGGAGCAATTTGGTCGGCTGGAGGTTTACGCCATATACTGCATCGAAAACCTTTTGCCGACCAAACTGGTTGTGGGTATAAAGGTAGGCGACAGGTCTCAGACTGATCGCCGACTGATCTTTTAATAGCGCCCGTTGACTACAGCCAAGCGGATTTTGGTTGAAAATAAGCATGATAAGGTCGGCGAATAATCGTCGAATTATAAACGACCAGTCGCCGATTGATTCACAAACCACTAACCATTATACCAAGCACAGTTGACAACCGACAGTAATCAAAACCATCCAAAATACTTTAATGAGATCAACTCAAAGGTAATTTTGGTTCTATTGCCTATTGAAAAATAGCTATGCTTATAAATGAGATGATGATGTGAACTTGTTAAATTTGAGTAATTTATCTAGACAACCTCCTATGCATTATTGCTTTGCACCCATACAATCATGTATTATTCATGTTATTCATGTATTGCACTAATTGGTGACCTATTCATCATAACCTGGCGATGGTCGCAGCTTTTTCATGTTTTTGGGGTTGTCAGAAGTCGGCAGCCGGTCGTAAGGCCAGAGAGACCATGACTTTACTTAGTAGTGGACTCCGGGGGAAACGATCTATCTTTGTGATGGGGATGGCAAATCGAAATCGTAGGAAACATCGTTCATTTATGACTATGACTTCTCAAAAGTATAGACTAAAAGAAGTAAGGCTTAAAATCTTTCCCTTCTTATCGCGGTTCCCCATACCTACCAATGTTTGCTAAGGATCAAAGTGACATTTTACTCTGAAAATGTTTTGAAGAAATATTTCCCTATCCCCCCCCCACACACACACACACTTACCGCACACACGCTCACCCTCATACACCACGCCAACACTTTAAACACACTTCTTCAACTGCCAGTGAGTGTATGTCTCCGAGAACGCGAGACAAAAATAATAAATGAAACACACAAAAGAGATACCATAAGGCTTAGATTCTTTTCGATTTTTGTTTCTTCACTGTCCAATAACTCTTACCTCAACTACTTCTCAAATAACTTTCTGCCTCTCCTTTTCTTCCGCCTCCCTGACTTTCCTCTCTCTGTCCATACTTCATTTCAATAAAAAATTTCTTTTTGCATCCTGAATACACTTCACCCCATAAATATAATGACCATTTACCCCTGTCATAAAACGAGAGCTTATTTGTTAGTCCATAAGTGAATTGCATTAATTTCAAGAATTTGTTACCTCTTTTTATCGCAATGTCCAAAAATGCAACATATGACTCTGCTAATGGCGCTGGCCAATTGGACCATTCCATCCGGCAAAATTAGGGAAGAGGAGGAACGGTGCTGCCAGCGCGACCTGCACGCACTGTTCCAAGCCATTGCAGACAATTGCTAGAATATACACAGCGCGCTTATGACGCAAAACCGAGGACTACCGCAATTCTAGATGTGACTCCAGCTCGAAAATTTACCCAGGCGTGTAGCCAAATCGTTCCTGAATCTCATGTTTTAAATGACTGTTATCCATATGTTAGTCAAGACGAATGACGTGTGTGATGAATCAGATTTCGAGGGTTCAGTTCAGCAACGAAATTGGAATAATACGTGCGACTGATGCATTCCCGCGAATCATTTCTCACCTGATTGTACCTGGTTCTAGTAATTAGTTGTATTGCAAGAGGGGCCCACGTAAGGTAACAAGTCGATTCATGAAAATAGGCTATAAATAAGGAAAATCAAAACAATTTGGAATTGATATCTTATGATTATTATTGCTGAACATGCTGCATTTCAAACGTAGGCCCAGGACTTCATCTTCATTTGAGTTTATTTACAAAGTTTGACCAAGGGCAGTCTCTTTAATGTGAATGCTCATTTCGCTGACTCCTTTGATCGAAATTCAATAGGCATATCAAATGCGTGAAGTCATGCGAAAAGCGACAATTCGGGAATAGATTATTAGTTCGTGTTGAGGCCCGCACGTATAAGGGTTGACGGTGCCAGCTAGGATTTCAATATCACCAAAGGTATTTCCGTTTTTCGGAAAGTATCTCCTCTTGCTAAGGCCTAACCTCATTGCTCTTGAACTTGAAAACTCCTTTTTTTTTCTTTTAAAGAACTTATATAGAAATTGAAAGCTTCTTAGCTACTTAGGAGAACTCTTTCTTTGTAACTGAGATAGTATCCATGAGCCGAATTGCATTTGTTCCCAAGGATTCAAGTTTGTTTCTAGATTACCTGGCTAAAGTTGCTAAATATAGGTGATATGTTGCCAGTTAAGACCGGAAATTTGTTATTTTCAAAGCTTTTGTGATGAATATTGCAATACTTTTGTTAATCGGTTCTTATTTTTTTGCGCCGATCGGCACATTTAGCAGGCTTGCGATTGTGCATACTAGCACCCATGGAAAATGGAAGTTTAATATAAACATAAATGCTTGTGTAAACATCGACATTCGTTTACTTTTAAACGGTATAATCATTGGCATAACCAAAGAAAAGGAGGCCGAGGAATCCCCATTCCACCCTTCCCACAATAAACCCGGCAACATTGGAAAGTTCTGTCAGTAAATTGAGCAAGTTTTCTGAAGAAAATATTTAAGTATTGATTTCCTATTTAATTCTACATTTAATTCAACTAGATTAGGCTGCCAGCTCTTTAAAATTTAAAGATTGATCATAGTACATAGAAAAGCATACGGAAAACAAAGAAACAGAGAAACAAAGAAACAAAGACAAAGGGCGGTGAAATAAATGTGAATGGAAAATGAGAACGTGAGAAACGGGTGTGAATGGGTGAAGGTAGAAAGAATATTGGGTTTAGACAAATATATATATATATATATATATATATATATATATAAAAGGTCTTCAAATATGCAAAAATTATAAGGAAGCACGAAATAAGTGTTATTAACCAGCTCAAAAGGATATCCGACTCAACAAGACAAAAGTGGAAAGCTAAAAATCATAAATCATCAAACTAAAATAAAAGAAGAAGAAGAAGAAAAAAACAACAACTGAATTTCAGCGACTGTCAGGTGATTAGCAGCGCATACTCCACCTGTTTTACAAACAAGCTGTACTTGCGATTACCGTAATAGTTTCGAAGATATAAATGTCATTAGCATAGTGAGGGGGAAACAAATGAGACACTTAACTGATTATCGATATCCAGAAAATATATATATCTTGGCTTAGCAGTCAAGATGTAGGAAATGAAAATCAAATCCATTGAGTGGTGGATTGGATTTTGCTTCATCCCTTGAATTTTACCAAGATATTGCGTTAAAAAGTGAGATGCAGAGAAAAAGGACGGTGAAATCCGGGATTTTTCTCATATTTTGTCAATATTCTGGCTAAGAATTGGCGTAGGCTTGCTTGGACATAATTTATATTACCTTTGCCATTTCCACAAAGCTTATTTATTGAAATCGCCCAATGCTTGTATTATGCATGCTCTATTTTATTAGAAATATATTCCATATGTTATATATTGAACAAGTTTGATCGCTTTATTTTTCGTTAAAGGACAGGATTTTACAATTTATGTACGAAAATCATTTTATTGTATAATATATTAATACCAAAAAAAAATTAATTCATTTATTTTATTCTTATTGTTTTATTTATTTTATTTTTATTTATTTATTTATTTATTTTTTTTTTTTTTGGGGGGGGGGTCACATTAAACAATGATTTTATTCACATTTATTCACATTCTTTGATGAATTGACAAAATGAATGATAGGCCAGATGGTTAATCATGTATGATGGAAACATTGAAAGAGAGAGAGAGAGGGGGGGGGGGATGAACAAGAACAAACTGGATAAAGAAAAGAAGGAAAATTGAAGAACATGAAGAAAAAAATAGAAAAAGCGACAAGAGGGGGAGGGAGAGAGAGGGAGAGAGAGAGAAAGGGGGAGAAAGAAAGAGATGAAGGGGTAGGAAAAGAGAGGTGTGTATAAAATTAACCTACATAACCTAATAAAGTAGTGATGGGAAACTTCTTTTCTAGGATAAGTCCATATCTACTCTAGATTAGAGAGGGTCATCTTATACTAAACAATCATAAATGAGATTTGGGAGCTTTTCCTTCACAGTTGAAATTAAAAGAATATCGCCCCAAAACCCTTTCTAGGAAAAAAAATTGTATTGGAGAGTTTGAGAGTGGTCGAGAAGAAATGACGATGAGGGGGGGGGGGGGGGGGGTGACAAAACAGGCTGCCAGGCAGCGACAAAGAGATAGTCATGATAATATCAGATTGGACGTGAGGCCGAGGATAGGAAGAGCAGGGTGGATAGAGATTGGTTGGGGTAGAGGAAGACAGGAAGAGAGATTGAGGAAGGGTAGATAAAATGAGGAGAGAGAATCATCGGAAGGTGGTCGAGGGGGATAAAATCACTGTTTCTCTCTTACTCCTCGACTACAATAATTCGGTCATTACCATCCGGGCATTATCAACAGCTGCGCAACAACATATCATACGCATCGTCATCATCATCTTTTTATACAAGGGGCTTGCCTCGAAGATATGGAACTCGCCCTAAACGAGATGATGCACATTTTTATAAACTTGCTCTCATCTCAAGATGAATGCTGAGAGAGGGCCAAGGGGAGAGCATGACAGTTCCGCAGCTGATACGCAGCTCCTGCAGAGATTGGGTGCAAGCAATTGAATTTTCGCAGTCAATTAGAAGAGATAAACATGTCTGAAACCTGTGCAACAGTGCGATACAGCCGCCAGGAAAAATCTGCACAAACAAGAACGAGATGGAAGGAAGAAACCGTGACCATTCGACCCTGCAATATGTTTGTATTAACTCTTTCATCTTGCATGCCGTCGGTCAAGAATTTTTTTTAGAGAGAATTAGACGAAGCAAGCCGAAAAAGACGAACGTATCAAAAGGACTATGTTTCATATGAGAATGATTCGTGGCCTTTATGAGAGGAAGGTTAACAATGAGATATGAATATAAGAGGATCCTTGTAAACAAATCGTAATCCAAAAGCCAAAGATCAGACGTATTTGATTTTAGTTAATAAATAGCAGCATACAGCTTGTAAACGCATTCGTCCTTCATATGTCAAAAAAAAAAAAAAAAAAAAAAACCCACACACACATACATGCGGAAAACAGCGGTATTGATAGCTATAGACATCATCTTTCCTTCACGTCTAAATAATTGCAATTACATCTTCAACAAACAACATACCAGTTCACTTCACATACATGACATAAAATTGCTTGTATAGATTAGAGCCATGTCTTCTACCGAGTTGAGACCGATCACAAAAGTTTAATCGCCTATCTCTTGTGGTAAGACATGCGATCGACATCAAATTAAAAAGTTGCAGATCGACAGAAGATCGGACACCGGAGACATCACAATTATTTCGTTGGAAGGGTAAAATGGGCCTAAATTTTTTATAAATTCCGATAATAATTATCGATTTACCAACAGTAACGACAAACTTGCTACTCACACCTTACGTCTATACCCATCGGCACTTGATTTCATCCCCCCCCCCCCATTCGTGACACCCTCAAATTCTGTTTACATCTCGAGGACGTTGGCACACAGAGAAGGCAATGCAGAATCAAACGGTCGAATAGCAGTCTTACGACATCTTGCTATTGATTATACATACTCATACATAGAGCCCAGGAGAACCCTATACAGTAACTTCAGTATGCGATATGCCGGACCAAACAACCCTTTCTGACTTATGCAATGTTCGCTCAGTGTATTGCCTGAGGGACTGAATACATATATGTGATGACATTCACAGGCCGTGAAAAGGTATGATATAAGCTGTAAATCTTTGTGGGTGTCTCCTGAGCCGTTATGAAAACATTGTATGCACATGATGAACTGACAAACCCTTATATATATATATATATATATATATATATATATATATATATATATATATTTATATAAATTATCTCATTTTCATTCCTTCAAGCAAACGTCACAAGTGCTGACTGTAGGAAAAGGAGATCTTTTTCTTCATTTACTTGTGTGTGTGGGGGGGGGGGGGAGTTGTTTTGGGAAGGTTATAAGGTATTTGCTCCGTGATCCCCCATCGCCGCCCCTCCCTACATTGTTATTTTTCCTAAGGTACCTGGTAACGACTCAAGTTAGAACATTGTCAAATAAGGCTTTAAACGGAATAAATTTAACCCGAATTCAAGTGCAGAAAAGAACTCGAAACAGCAGCGGACGAAGCATTAGTTCGAATCAACTTGTTGAACATGATTATTCATGAACTAGGCATAATGAAATCTCAAGGGGGACATTCCTTTTGAGAATTCGCTTTAAAATATGATGGAAAGGCATAGCGAGACAAATACCATCCAATCCCCGTCCTACTTTGTGGTTTTAGAAGAAAAAAATAGCCAGTACCGGGAAGCAAGAAACCACACAAATAATGTATGTGTGTCGTTGCATGAATAGAGCCCCTTTAGCATACTCGAAACCAACTTTAACACTTTTTAGCATAGTAATGGACCGTGGTTTAAAAAAAAGAAAGATATATGGCATATACTGTGGATGAGATTAAAAGCAAGTTAAAATACAGTGAATACATGTCATACATGACTTTACATTTATTCTTGAAGCGATGTGTTTGTTCACGTACCAGTTCTGGCTATTTCGGTTCGTCACTTTATGCATGTTGCATACGATGCGTTATTTGCCTGACGGTGACTGTGACTGCTTTGGTCTGTGACGCGCAGTAGAAAGGTGACATCGTACCAAAATGCACTGAACTACTGATGCGTCAGTGCTGTCTCTAACTGAACCTGTGATTTCAGTCATATAAAGAGCTGCCGCACTCTTTATTTGACAATCGCTTTTTAAACGATAGCACTCTTTCATGACCTGCAAAAGTATGTACCAGTCACTGACGCAGTCCTGAGGTCAGCAAATGACGCTTTTCGTGAACCAGGCTTTAAAGACGGCTCACACGAGGCGCCATTTATATTGCGTTATTACCTGCGCTAATTGAGTTTGTGAAGGCAATTTTTGCACTGTTCAGTTTGCAATCATTTTTTTTTTTTAACGATATAACTATCTAATGACGCACAAAAGACCTTACCAGTCACAGACGCTGTCCTGACGTCAGCAAACGACCCCTCGTATGGGCCGGTCTGGCTTAGGTCATAGCAACTGGCCGACAAAGATGCGGGAAACATTTATTTTCAAAATCAAAAATGGGTCAGTCTGGGTTTCAGTCATTTAGTCATTCAGACAAAACCAAATTTGCAAAATTTCAAAACTGCTCCATGTCCGTGACGCAAGATGTAGGGTGATTTGTGGCCCAGAGTCATGGTTACATTCCAAACACTACGAATGGCACTGTAACAAGGTTATCTAAACTTCACATGGAGGTATGCTTTTAAGCTTAAATAACAAGATGAAAAGAGCATTACGGAAAAACAAGAAAGGAAGAACCAACCAGGATTGGGACAATGGGAAGAGATAGAACGCATCTTTTGCTAAGAACAACGACTGCTGTCATCTGGCATAAATCTCCCCATCAGCTGCGACTAGGCCATCAGCAAACATCCAAAATGGGCAGACCATAATACAAATATTGCCTCGCGACTTTTATTGCATTGCTCTGTTCTTGTTTGTTGTCCCTTCTCCTGCACCATCCATTCCTCTAGAGCTATGTTTAGCCGGGCTTGTTGAGACACGGAGTCGAATCATGATTTTTAAAAAGATTCGATCGCATAAACAGTGAATGATTTCAATTAAAAAATGTCTTAATAATATTTTCTGTAGGGAATTTTATCCTCGTTGTCCTCTTTTAAAGCCTCATCCCCATCTTGTTTAATTTGTGATCAGTGGTGTAGCGACATGGGGGGGGGGGGGGTAAAACAGAGAAAGAAATGGAACGGGAAGAGGGGAAGAGGAAAAGAAAACGAACGGACCCCTCCTTATATCAAAGGGTTGATTTTTTTTATTATTATTTATTTGTTGTTAAACTACTTAATGCCAGGCCCCCCTAAATATCGGGACCCAAAACGTCGCTACTATTAAGTAATTATAATAATTTGTACCGAGTACAACTGACCTTTATACGTTGTCATTTTGTGCGCACCACTACGCGCGCAGAAGTGTGATTTTACATGTTAAACAAGAAGCGCATCCTCCAAAACAAATGCGCGTGCGTGTACAAATTGGGGTCATTTGTATACTAATGATGATCCGGCTTACTGCGGATATTAACATAATATATGGGCGTATAGCTAGTCAGATATACGGGCAAGGTTCTTTTAATAGCTGGAAGCACCTTGATAATGCTTCATCACTTGTAATAAGTTCTAGTCTACTGAAATGTCAAATCGTTTTTCATAGGGAATGTGAACTTGCTCTTTTTGCAACAGAATTTCCATAAATGCCAATATACCCGAATCAAGTCAGGATAACGTATATTCTAATATTACCCACAAAAGTCAGGTATAAACACACCCCAAGTTGACTCTTCCAGCGAGAGCACACAATGAGCCGAGCCGCCGCTACACTAACGGCAAAAATGGGTCTATTTGAGCATCGAGATTGGATTAGCCGTATGATTGTAAGATCTGGACCTTCTTCCTCGCTTCGGGTTTGGTTACGATGGAGAGACGGTAACTTTTACAACTTAGCCATTCCGTTGTATATTTTAGGCTCGGATTGCGGTAATCGTAGGAAAACGGTATTCTCCCGGGGGATATGTTCACCTTTATACAAGCTACCATGCGTATTGAATTAGACTTGCAATATATGAAGTTGATTCAAATCCGCTTCATAATGAATGGCTTTAAATGTTTCTTTCATACGCTGAGACAATTTTATAAACGTTTTTATGCAATTGCTTGGACATTTCTAGGAGGATGTGATCCTTGATAAATCCCTGGGAAAAGTAAATTTTAGGAAACGAAATCCAATACATATGAAGGCAATTCAAGAAACGTGCCATTGCACACAACTTTGGATGGCATTATAATAATTGTACCAACCAGTGAATTCAAACCTCACCGTATTTGAATGCGTTTATAATCCATTTTGTCTAGACGAATTTCATTCAGTTTAATTTGAATATTGTTATATTTGATCAAAGAAACAAATAATTTGATTAAAATCTAAACTAAACACTGTAGGATTTGCCACTTCAATTTCTCCACTGTATATTATTGTTTTTCTTAATAATATTTTTTTTGGGCAAAATAATATGTAGATGTTACCAATTCCATCTTAAAATACAGATTGTAAACAAGTCACAAGCACGACAAAACGAATCAAAATCTTTTTTTTTTTTTAATCCACTTTGCTTGATAATCCATGCCAGAAGAATATACAGCGGGAGAAAACCTTAAAAATTAATGTGAATCGGTGCCTTCGAAACAGAGATGCATTTGTGCTCCTAGCAAGATGAATGTGAACATTGCAAAGTCAATTTATTGTCTTTGACATTTCAAATGTAAAAACTGTGGCGGATGTGATCATATCTACTTCTCAGGTTCGTTGAACAACATAACGTATTCGTTCTTACACTCTGGCTAAAACTGAAATAAGACTCCCGATTTATTCTACTTTCGGGCCAATTTGTCAAAAAATGCAGAAAATGCTCGCGTCTCCTTATGTCGGTTGCCAAACTTTGAAGGAAAACAGGTCTCCGTTGTACAGCTCAGAGAAGAAGGAAGAACTGACATGTGAGAAGATAAGATATGTAGATAGTCAGAAGATGAAAAGAGGTAAATTAAAGGTTAGGAAAAAGTGAGAATAATTTCCTTTTTTATTGATCAGAGATGGCATATGTCATTGTCCATACTTCACGGGGGCCTCAACAGTCGTTAATTCCGACACTTGAGAAGGGCACAAGTTCCACGTTCGGGTATTATAGGAAAGTGTTGAAAACCACAAAACATCTCAAATACAAACTTTTAATCACAATCCGATGAGATGTGTTGTATACATGACCATCTATTCCGGGTCGTGTATTATGACACGAAAGCGATTCGTCATAAACATGCAATGGACACCTACCGATGCCGACGGAACTTGGTGGCGCTAGACAAGCACCACTTCAGCGATGTAAAGCTAAACGCGTTTAAGAACAGGTGTGTGCCTACTGATACGCTCGCAGGTTCTTCGTTTAATCACAGAGAATAATCTCGATGTCCGATATACCATACCTCCTTGAATATACACTCCAGAGGGAGGGTCTCAGTGGAAAGTGAGATTGCACTTCTGCCCCGAGCAACAGCCTCATTACTAGCTCTTGCACCAAACAACACATCAATGAAAAGGGGTTCCAAATCTACCGCTTCCGAAGGAGAGTAGTCTTCGCCGATATCTCGAGTTAAAGGCGTTGCGATGCATTTTTAGAATCACTGTATTATACCTGTATTGCTACTGTTCCTTTGAAATAATTATCTACATTTATCATATTTATTTACAGCGATATTTGAACATTCTTCAATCTTTATGGTTACGGTGGTATTAATAATGAAAATAGGGTTTTGAGAGTTGACCGTCTTGATATGAAAATGTTCTATCCCACACAATTTTTCTTGTTGTTTGGCCTTTTATTTACCCTTCATCTATTTGGAGGAAAAGGATGATGATTGCATGGATTCAGAACGCTTGACGATTGATTATATATGGAACGAAATTGAAGCACGTTGCTGGGTGAGCTTCATAAATCAAGGGTCCCTTGTCTTACAGACTCTGGCACCTTAATTTCGCAGCGAAAGAAGAATTATCGGGGTGGTGGAAGAAGAGTGTAACCCGAGTCCCCGTAATGACTAGAGGAGCGAGAAATATGCGCGATATGTTTTGAGATGACGCCAAGCTAGCTTCTCACATTCCAACAGCCAAGAGCGTTAGGGATGCATCGCTATCCACACCCCGTTCCATATCCGAAAGTTAAGACACGTTTACAGAATCTCTCCCCGGTCCAGAGATGAACTAGTTTTCCAATCGATTACAATATATTAGAGGGTAACGATGATGAAACCATTATAGGCAGGTAGTATGGACTGATTAAGTTGCACTTGAACGAAATCACCGACTGTTTTCTCCATCAAAAGAAACGCCATGGTGTCAAAATAGCTCCCATTTAAGAGCTCGGTAATATTTCGCTTTTCAAACCACTGGGATATACGGATGAGAAGATTTTAAACAAAATCGATAAAAAAGGAATTTCTCCTACCTTGATATAATTCTGCAAACTCTCGTACTTAAGTTTTAGAAAGTTTCGATGATTTTGTTTTATATGACATAAGGCTACTCGTCGTCACAGCCAATAGTGACGATAATAATAACTATGCGACAGGTGAAGAAAAAGACACATGAGTTTGAATGATGTCTATGTATATACTGTAAATTAACAAAATTGCTCTAACTCAATACATACGTACATTAAAGCTCACATGTAATCTACAGTGTGATTGAAAGCAATCGAAAAAATGGTCACAAAATGATTATAAAAAGGGACCGGCAACACGACATCAACCACGTCAGCTCTAGGTTGATCCTTGAAAGGTATGCTTTCAGGCAACATTCGAAGACAAGTGAGTAAGGCCTACAGGGTAAGGGCACAAGACGGGAACACTCCCAAAGGTACGCCTTCAGAGAATAACCCACAATAGTGGAAAACTATTCTTGACAGGTTATAAGTGTCACCACACTTTAGGTGATTCAGGCAAGTTAGTCTTGATGAGACGACAAAAACTAACTTGAAAGACGCCGTCAGGTATTTCGGGATAGATTTAGGTTGAGAGCGGCTATCGGCTTGTTGTCAGAAACCACAGCAAAGAAAGTACAATCGGATATACAGTTCAACCTTGCTGAATGAAGGAAACGCCATTTTTAGATGTAAATTGATAATTAAAAGTATGCATGCATGTGTAAACCGTGTCTTGAAATCGGCACGTGTGCCCTATCCTATATCCTTATCAGACCCATATTTGGCTTACATTGGTGCAATTACTGATCCTAAAATCGAACTCGTTCAATAAATTTCCCCCATTCACAATTCAAAGGGTTACTTGCTAAAAAAAAAAAGGGGGGGGGGCTTACGTCTTAAAATGACATTACTATGGTTACCACACATAGTAATGGTAGATTGAAAGTTATGCTAATACCATAATGTTGTTTATCCTTCTGAAAAAAGCAAATAAAACTTTGTGTAAAACAAACAGGGACATATGATAATGTGTACTTTTCCAAATTACAAAACATTAGTAGGATCGATCATTTGGAATTAGATACATGGTTATTCTAAAATGTTTAATTAGGAATTGACGGCTTGTACATAATCATTGGCATTGGTAACCGTAGCAGTGGCAGGGAGAACGTTCTCTTAAGTTGCCCCACACCAATCTCCCACCCACCCCGGGACATTCGGCAGTTCTGGCATACCCCAAAATGCCAGAAGAAAAGTTAACCCCTCGACAGATAGTTCGCCAGAATAGATGTAGGGCAAGCAACGGAGCTGAAAGATCACAACGATCAAGAACAAGAAGGTAAGATGAGGTGCCAATCCAACCACCCTATCTCTCAAACCCCCTCATGCAAGCTCATTCGTACATTTGCAATCAACTACCTGGGGAAATGTGGCGTCAAGTTCATATTTAACGTGGTCTTTAGATTTCGTTTTACACGTAATCACATTCGTCACGAGTGAACAGACACAAAGTTTGGACATGATTATTGTTTTAATCTTCTGTTTGCTTGAGGTATTTAATATTCATACGGTGTAATTATACATGTACAATAAAAAGTTTCTTGATACCTGTACCAATACGTATCAGGGTACCAACGATTCCATATTCGTGGTATTATCCAAGCATTTCTTTTTACAAAACTGTTGATCTACCTTCTCCTAATTCCTGTACGAGGAAACGATTTATTCCATTCTTTGTAATTGAACATAATCATATTCTATGAAATCCATCCACGTGGCTCTTTCGAATAAGTTGAGATTAAATGCAACTAACCACAAAACAATCACAAATGTAAGTCCCTAATAGCGATTCTGATTACATGAAAGGGAAGTTAAGTTTAGTATATTTTGTTTGCTCCGTCTCATGCCAAAGGCCCTGTACTTTTTGCTCATTTAGATTGTCGTTTTGTTTTAACATTGGACGAATCTGTAATACAGCAAATGACAAAATAAATGAAACCGAAAATATGTATTGTTTATAATGACCTTCAGTCGCTAGTAAGAAATTCACTGAACACTTTAACTTTTTTTTGTGTGTGCCACATTAGCCAATTCACTGCCATACCATGAGTGCCGATTGGCTTAAACAATAAATGCCAATAATTAAGAAGTGAATTAATTTATTTTATTGGCATATGGGAATCATCCATTATGATGACCCATTCTGCATTAATTTGACCTTTACAATACTGTTACATCACATACATGTATATTTAAAAGCATTATGTAAAGAAATCCAAATTACGAGGAAAGGATTCCTTGAAAATGTTCTTCCAGAAAAAACAATGTGGCTGGACTCGGTCTACAGGAAGACGATGTACCGCCATTTAATAATTGTTTTCAATTCATCATATTCTTCAGAACATGATATCAGGATCAAGGGTGTCCATCGGGGACCGTGACTTTCCTGGTGAATAAGGAGTGGCCTTTGTTGGCGTCCAGAAGACTGAGAGATTCGCATCCCGACTGCAATTGTAGTGGGGGGTAATGAAAAAAAATCCTGCATAATACTTGTTATTGTGTTGTTCCTAGAAATATTGAAACCGACTTTTATTTTGACGATCCACGACAGGACCCTCATCTTGTTTTTTATAATAGCAAAAACTAAATAAAATTTATCAGGCAGATGCAATACGATCCTGGCTCAATGCATGAAACGTAGAGGTTCAAGCAGGCGATTATGCATACTTGAGCATGAGTAGGGCTCTTCCGACTAATTGCACACATAATTTGGGAAACAGCTTCTTACTTCAAAATAATTTGTCTTTCCCCGTAATAAACCAGTATCCACATGCCAAAAATATTGAAATGGACAAACGAATATAAGTTAGACAAGTTGACTTGACTAGTTTCGCTTGACGCCATTTCTCCAAACAGGATCAGTTTTCACCTTTTATTTTCTTTTAAAAAAATCCATGCGCCGATATGAGAACGGATTGAAAGTTTTTGTGCACAAAGCATGACCATGATTAAATCACTGACATCGTAGACTTTCTTCATTAAGGTAAACGAAACTCACTAAAAGGGGTTCAAATAGGCAACTTCTTTTACAATTGGAGCGCATGGCACTCGTAAGGCACACTCTGGAAGCAGATTTGAATGCGTGTCCAGCGCAGTGGTTACATGATATCACAGGCGTATACCCGATGCATTACTTAATCATTAAATTGGATTGGATTTGGGTGTTCTTACTTCGTGTTTTCATCCCCAGATGGTTTTTCTCCGAGACCTTCTTCATCTAGTATCGCGTCGAAGAGGCTTTTTCAGCCGTTATCGATGGGCGACGGTCTATAGGCTTTTTTTTCAGACGGAGAATGCTGATTTGTCACTCTGCTTTTGGGAAATTTAACATAATTAATGTCGGTCCCTTTTCACTTTGGAGATAAGATAAAAATACCAAGTTTTAATAAAGAAAACAACATTATAAACAGTTCTTGTATAGTGTATATCACAAGTCACTATGTCTCTACACGCTTTAATGAAAGAAGAAAGAGAGAGAAGGGGAGAGAGAAAAAAGGGGGACGACAAATGGTTTAAATAATCCTAATTTCAGTTTGAAAAAATATGTTTTTTAAGATGCCCTTAACTCATGTAAACTGTTTTAATGTGAGCGCTTCTTTTATGTAATTTGGAAGTTTATTTCAGAGTTTTGGTACGGCGTGCTGGAAAGACCTTTGACCATATCCTTTGGTTGGATATTTACTTGGAATGAATAGATCTTTAGCCGCGGAACGAAGATTCCTAAATGAATGAGATCTTGCCTGTAATCAAGATCAGTGCCATTTTTATATTTAGAACAGGCTTTATTGAAACCCTTGAGTTACTCCTTGATATAACTCTCGCCGCTGAGTTCGGTATGTGTTTTACAAAGAAGGGAATCCGGCAGGCCAAAAAGAAGACTACTGCAGTTATCTATCATAACAAACGCATGAAGAACCATGTTATGAATTATTGTTATTTGCCAACTATGAAGCTGTTAATAACGGCAATATGGACTTCTATAGCCCGCAAATGATATTAATGATATAATAATAATAATGATGATAATAATGATAATAATAATAATATTAATAATAATAATAATGATAATGATAATGATAATAATACTACTACTACTAATAATAATAATAATGATAATAATAATAATAATAATAATAATAATAATAATAATAATAATAATAATAATAATAATAATAATAATAATAATAATAATAATAATAATAATTATAAAACGGGTTCAAGAATGTAGCCATCCTGATTGGTCAAATAACACCACGTGACCGTGCAAAAAAAAAGTGATAACGCACGGCGAGGGGACTAACGCACGGCTAATCCGGATCAAACACTAAGATTGTAAGAAAACACTAAGACTGTAGACCCGTTTTATAAAACTTTTAATACATGGTTGTGAGGTCGTGCATTAGTGCGATCCAGCAACACGCAGGTTTTTATCGTGATGTCTAACACACTCGGCTACGCCTCGTGCGTTAGTACACCACGATAAAAACCTTTGTGTTGCCAGATCGCACTAACGCACTCCCAACCATGTATTAATAGTATATAATAATGATAATAATAATAATAATATTAATAATAATAATAATAATAATAATAATAATAATAATAATAATAATAATGATAATAATAACTCTTATTCCACCGTTAGGGAGAATCCTTTTATGTCAGCCTATTTCGCCGTAACGTTGAGTTTCTATTGTGATGGAATAAACCGCAATTGATAGGATTCCCCCTAACATAGGATATAATGTAAATATAATGACGATGATGATGATGATGATGATGATGATGATGATGATAATAATAATGATAATAATAATAATAATAACTACTACTACTACTACTACTACTACTACTACTACTACTACTACTACTACTAATAATAATAATAATAATAATAATAATAATAATAATAATAATAATAATAATAATAATAATAATAATAATAATAATAATAATAATAATAATAATAATAATAATAATAATAATAATAATAATAATAATAAAAATAATAATGGTGGCTTCTTGTATAGCGCTCAGATTCGTCACGACGTGACGCTCATGGCTCTCCAACATTATTACCCCGGTGGTATATTGTTTGCTAAATTGTGCGGCCATACATTAATGTAAAATCAGAAGTAGTAATGCTAATGGTGGTGAAGGACGTCTTGATTCACCACTTATTCTCCACTTAAAAAGGGTCATTATCGAGTTTATGACGACGCGTCAAGAGTCGCGTCAGTTGCTGACGCAGTCCTTAGTCTGGCAAATGACACCTTGGGCATGTTGGGGGCGTTTCATCAAGTATCTTGTCAGTGATTTTTACCGACAAATTTGCTCTCAGCTAATCAGATGCAAGGATTTCAGTAGCTTTTAACAGTTATTGTAACTTGTCATTGATGTAAAGTTTTATGACACAGGGCCCTTGTGTGCAACAGGCATAACCATGGTTGATCGCAAAATAACAACATTCTTAAAGAAAAATGATCTTGATAGAAAACAGAAGAAGAATAGAAGCATGGGCGGGAAGAAATGAGCCCATCAAATTCCATCTATAGGGAACAGTGAACTCTGGATCACCGAGGGTTTTTGTTTTTGTTTTTGTTTTTTTTTTCATTAATTTCTTGTGACTACGATATTATAACTTGCGGCGCAGAAGCTTCTTGAGTTGACGAAGTCTTATTTTTTGTTTATTCACTGAAAAAGGGATATCATTTACTTAAGGACAAATAAATATTTATTCTTAACCGGAAATCTGGAGCCTGTGGAATTATTCGGGAGAGTGGATTTTTGCCACAATTGGTTGCATTCTAAAGAGACAACATAACAACTTCTTCGTCTGCTTTCTGTGACATTCAGGCGGATTTCCTCTAAATCCTCTCTCTCTTTTTTGGTGGGTGAATTTTCTCCAGGCGCCTGGTCATTATGCATGCACATATGTAACATTAACCATTCCCCTTTTCGTGCGTTTTTATTTTTCGATGTAGTTCAGTTTTATACATATAAACTGAATATCATGGTCTTCGCAGTGTTCATCCAGCGAGCGTTTAATCAAGGTTTATTTGAAATATTGTATTACCATAAACCTATTTAATATTAAAATTGTATCTCTGCTTTTGGTGTTCAGCTTTTCTATCAAGTGAGGTGGAGTTTTTTCAAAGTTTAGAACCCCCCCCCCAAACCCCACAAGTATACATTATTATGACTACATTGCTTAAATAAACTTAGTAATGGATTCACAAAGTGCTGAAACAAAATTCCTCTCGAGTATGATAAAATGCTTACGAAACAGAGTTTTTAAATCACTCTCAAACCTGGCTTGACTAATTCGCAGTGGCGTAACGTGAGTCAAATTCAAATTCAAATTTAAATTTATTGAAATATTATCCGATATAATAGGATTATCATCAAAACAAAACAGAAAAAACAAAATCATTGAGGGTGGCACCAGTTTTACTCAGAAAGGTCAATGCGAATTTACAAGGGCACTGATAAGGGGGAGGGTGCGGGAAGGGGTCCAGTCGACTCATTTTCTCGTCGTTTTCCCCTTCCCCCTTTTCTCTTCTCCCTTGCTCTATTTTTCTCTCTTTATTATTTTTTTTTCCCGTGCGCCTGTTTGCGATCACTTTTTAAACGATATCACTTTTTTTTTCATGACGCGCAAAAGACCACACTGACGCGGTCCCAACGTCAGCAAATGACGCCTCGTTTTAACCGGGCTTGAGTTATATTTTCATGTACCTTGATTTAGGGAGATGGAAATGGGTAAAACAATAAATGGAGACGTTTTGCAGTCTGAAGATGGGGCCCGCCTACGTCAGGGAGTGAAAGCGAAGAAGAGAGGCTGCGACGCAAAGGCCGTGGTGTGAAAAAACAGTCTCTCATTTCGTCACTCGCGGAGGAGGGGAATTCCCCCAGGACCAGGTACTGTTACGTGAGCTGGGTAAAAGTGATAAGAGGATTGGCTAACATTAGGGGCTTAATCAAAACCAACGTTAGAAAAAAAAAGACTCGAGACTTTCCACTACGCACGGACGGAGCGTGATCTTACAAATGTTTCGTGGTGCTTTCAAAGAAGTCAGGCGTCTAATATATATAAATCTAAATCTATTCATAGCCTCACAATAATTAAAAGCCCCTCTCATGGGCATGCATATTTATGATATGCCAATAATATTTAGAGGTGGGGTGGGGGCCCTGTAAAAGCATGCCATGTTTACTCGTTGTGTTGCTTGCTGATCCGAAGTTTGATTATTATGAAGGTTCTTGCTTCTTTTTTCTTTTTTTAAACAAACAGTCTCCTACACCCAATTGTGCATTAAAGGTGGAAGCAAATATAAACCCTGTTAGTTTAAACATTCCAAGACCAAAGGTTCCTTTTTCACAAATATTCGAAAAAATAATTCCCTGAAAATTTGAACCCTCGGAATTACTTCGAGGACAATCCATCGGCGAAGAAATAGGTTAAAAATAGATGTAAAAGTAAAGGAGCTGTGCAAAAAGAATACCCCATCGTTGGGGTATTTGGAGGTCGTTCATTCTATATGTATGTATACACGTTTGTTCTAAACACCTAATGACATGTTTATAATAAGATAGTGAAATGATTATAATGAATTGATTTCTGAATTATTAATTCCAAAAAACTGCATCTATTACAGTACACGTGCAAAACGATAAGGTTAGCCCTTGATCTGAAACGCTACAATATTGAATGTATCTATTTCAAGATGAGTTATGGGTTTGTATTATGTAAATGGAAAATATACAGTTTTCATGCAAATTTCTTTTACCGTTATTAGTTATAGTTCTCAATTAATTAAATCACGCGTTTGGTCTGCATTTACATTTCTAAACAATAAACTGATTATGTCTCTCTTCGCCTTCAACACCCAGTTATAAACTTAAGCCGAATAGATTAGTTTTATATATTTTAAACTCTCCGCGGTATCATAATAGAAAATATCGCCAGTATCGCCTGTATCCGCTGTAAATGTATTAGATGTACATTTCATCGTCTGTTTTAAATTTACAAGAATAACTTGCAATGCCTGATCATTAAATGATTATTTCACCAAATGCATGTATTAGATAATGGTTTTAAGAATAACTATTTGAACCCGGAGTGCCTAACCATATAACAACAAATTTAAAACAATTCGTAGCAATGGTTGTATATCAGATTGACAATGTATATATTTACAATGTTTACAATACCAAAAATATAGAAGAGGCGTCTCAGGTAAAGTAAATAATAATGACAATATAAAAAATAGCGACCATACCATTGTCTAAAATAATCAACTTCGCATGTGAATGTATTGACCGTGGTGAAAAAAACACCAAAAAAAACACCTGAATATATATTGTTTTTTCTCTCTCTCCATGCACTCTTCAATGGTATACCTATATCCCTTATACGCCGACACAAGAACTCCCAGTTGGGTCACTTAGGTCACTTACCAACAACGCATACCCAGCGTATATTATTGCGTCCTAACCTTGCTTAACCCGTTGACTACTGAATTCTCATATTCCCATAGAGTTAATACAGAGATCACCCGGTTCCCGTAGGTAATGGGTTAATATATCCCCTAGGGACACTGCATCATCTATGTATCATCTCAGAGCTTATGATAAATATAATTTCCGAATATCTAATAGAATTTATCAGAGGGCAGTTTAACACTCCACTCCACCTTATAAAACTGCGTGATAAATCATAACCAATTATAATTAAATACAATAAATCAATACTGTACTCTTCACTTTGCCGAGGATTTTTTTATATTTTTTTTTACGACAATCCTGTTACTGTCAGATCTAATTTTATTTCAAATACGTATACTTGTACTTTTACCATTCATGAAGAAAAATGCAATTAGACAACGCAGACAAACTAGATAATAAATTGATGAAGAGCAGATATTTTTCAATTTCGGGAGAGAGAAGAGCGTCGCAATAGCGTGAGAAAGAACACTAGAAACAAGATATTAAACAAAGTAGTAACGAAAAAACATGGAATTACAAATGCAATTGTCCTGCCAAGTTGGATATATTGTCAATATGGAAATTAAACCTTAAGGGAATACGGAGTCAGAGACATGGAAACTCCGCCTGCAATTTCGAGTGATTAAAAAAGTTTTGTTGTTGTTATCGTAACGTTCGAAGAAACCCCCCGATCTTATCATTTGCCGCCATGGAACGATCCAAAGGCAATCACTTAAGAATTCCATTTGGTCAAAGACACTTAACGCGCGTCCATACGATTTTGTTTTCTGATTCTCGTAAATATATTCCACCGTTAACATCGAGGGCTAACGGAATTTATAAGTAAGGTACGAAATTATCGAAATTTGAATTAAATTACTAATTACCCATTTTCGGGCAATTGCACTGTCAGGAGCGATACTATCGACAAAAATTGGCGTTCTTTTGCTATTGGTCGAGCAGTGCCGACGGGGGCCGCATACACGCCTAAGCAATACAGTAACATCCCATATCCTTATGAGTTGTAGTAATCGGAAAATTCTTTTTGATCGCACATAAATTCTGTTATGGTAATATCATCGTTAGATGATTGCAAAGGTGGCTTTTCTACCGATTAAATCATCTGGACCCCGTCTTATAAAGAGTTGCGATTGGTTCGAATCGATCAATCGCAACTCTTTATAAGACAGGGCCTAGATCTGTAAACTATTGAGATAATCTAGCCATAACGTACCCCCAAATTTGCATATTTTCTGCAATTTCCACAAAACGCCGTGCATTATGGTGCATATGCGCCTCCTGTCAGCAGTGCTTTGGCCAATAGCCAGAAAACGCTTCTCTGCCCTACAGTGAAAAGTCGATAATACAAACATGCTTACCCAAGGCCATAGGATAGACAGAGACAAATAGTACCCCCATACAAAAATAAAAAATAATCATATTTACTACAGCAGGCTTGTAGTATTTCTTTGGTCATGTGGGGTCCCTTTCCTAATTAGAAGAAGAAACAGTATAACATCATCCAGGTGAAACGTGAAATGGGAAATATTGTATGGACGCTCTCCTACTGCGGGTGACTCATTCAGAAGTCTTGACAGAATGTATCATTGCGATAATGACAGCATAGCCCTAAAGATTCCTTGAATATGCCAAAATGAGTTTTATTTTACAACCGGATGTATGAACGATGTCATCGTTCTGAATTTAGGGAAGTCAACAAAGGATAACCGGTATAGCCTTGAGGGTTTTGTAAACAAAGCGTAGTAATATCATTATTTTTCTTCTTTTTCAATTCAAGTTTTTTGTGTCAGTTCTAAAGTAAACAAGCAAGAATGATAGAAACCTAGGATGGCCTGGAAACACAATGAAAATAATTGTTTAATCCATTTGGAATACGAAGGCCTGGATTATAGGACTGGTACTTTACAAGTTGACATATTACACGATTCTTTAAAAAAAGAAATCAACCCTAAACGGGACATCCAGTCAAATGTAAGTAGATCTAATATAACTTTAGTAAAATTGTATGCATTCATACTGACATTTTCGTCGCAAAATTACAGACTTTAGTCACAACATATTCTTAAAGTATATTTTCATTTGACCATCATGTTTACATATTTGCTAAACTTAACTCCATGTAGAAACCTCAGAGCGCATCTGATATATTGAATTCCAATACTGACTCCGAGTAACTCAACCATGACTATCAAACAGAGAAGAAATAATAGATGAAGAATTATTGGAAGGTAAAAAGAAGAAGCCGGAATTGTTTCAAACTCCTCATTGATTTTTCCCTGGGGGTTGAATGCACTTTCCCCCTTAATTGGTTTTATATCCTCACAGCAGCGAAACGCAATCATCTTATTTCATAGTGTTTTCATTGAGAATCGATAAAGTAGCTAACATTTCGATAACTGTGTTGGCAAATGCGTTCAGGAGTTCTTCCTTTCCAGTTTATTCCAGTTCATTATACTTTGATGACTATTTAAAGTATTATATATTTTCCTTTCATATTATTTTTCTTCTCATCCATGATTTTTTACCCGTTTACATTAGGTTTATCTATTCTTCTTCTTCTTCTTCTTCTTCTTCTTCTTCTTCTTCTTCTTCTTCTTCTTCTTCTTCTTCTTCTTCTTCTTCTTCTTCTTCTTCTTCTTCTTCTTCTTCTTCTTCTTCTTCTTCTTCTTCTTCTTCTTCTTCTTCTTCTTCTTCTTCTTCTTCTATCATTATTAGTACTGTTAGTAGTAGTAGTAGTAGTAGTAGTAGTAGTAGTAGTAGTAGTAGTAGTAGTAGTAGTAGTAGCAGCAGCAGCAGCAGCAGCAGCAGCAGCAGCAGCAGTACAAGTAGCAGTGGTAGTTGTTGTCGTTGTTGTAGTAGAAGTAGTATTGTTATTATGTAAGAAATAAAACGAGTGTGGATAGTATTAAGCTATATAATATTAAATATGTGATGACCATTGCAAGACCAGTATACCCCTTAATTTCATGGAAAATCTGGAGGGGAAAAAAACATGAAAATGAAGAGCTCCTTCAAAGCTATAAAGCTTCCATTTTCATTCAGGGTGTCAGGGTTTTCTGGAGAAGTGCCCTAAAGATTCCGAAGGGTCCATTAAAGCTCCTTGTATGGGTCAGTTTCGGGTTACCGTTTGCACTTTGTGCCATAAAATACCCGGTTATTGGATCAAAATGCATACGTGATATCATAATTGAACGACGCGAGGATGGCGTGGAGGCAAGGCTCGCGCATTGTAACAAAAGCCTGAGGTACGTCATCCCTGTGGCTTTGTACCAATCCATAAGAGCAGGGGTACAACTGGAGGAGGAACATGGGGGCATTTAGACCCCCCCCCCCCACCGATTTTCTCCCTCTACATAAACATACAACTGTTCATAAACAAAGACGCAAAAATTGGCAATATTGCTATTTTTCATATTTCTTTACAAATACATCCTTACAAGGGTTTACACTAAGTGTATTTCCTACCTCGAAATACACATGAACCTTCCCAGCAAGCCCTCCCGGCCATGCTCACCATGAACTATTTTCTGATCTATGAACTGGTCTCTCTATGAATAGCCGAGCTCCTGATAGAAAGCCAAGGAGTCAATATCGATTTTCCCGTGTTTGTGAAATCGTATCGGATTTTCACAACTTAGGAAGTTTATCAAATTTATTATGAAAATGTTGTAACAGGGTACCTTACAGCTAAAGAGTGACTGTCAGTCGGTGTGAAATTGGATTGAAATGAGGTGAAAAACATCTGTGAAAATTTAGTGCAGCTACACCAATTATCAAAGCACGTGCCGACATTATTTCATTTTGCACAGTTTAGCAGAGGAAATGCATCGCCTCGTGAAGAGTGTTCGAAGATGAAAAAGACAAGCATGGCCTAAAATGTGAGTTTAGTGATACAGAAAGGTAAAATGAATTTCAAATTCAATAGAAAAAATGGGTTTTAAGCAATCTTACGTTTTACAGAGAATATAGAGAATACTCAAATGAAAAAGTAACAAGAAATAATGCTAAATATTTGGGCAAACATATTTAAAGTCCAATGATGGCCAAAGCGATGGTCATTAGTTTTCAACTATTATTCCAATTTATCAGTTTTTATATATCACAAATAAGAATTAATTATCTCTATAACCCCCCCCCCAAAAAAAAAAAAAACAACAACAACAACAACAACAAACAAACAAACAAACAACCAAACAAAAAACAAACAAACAAACAAAAACATAACAAAACAAAACAAAACAAAAACACGATGGTTTGATATTTTCTAGCCTACCAACTATATGAACGATGAAAATCGTTCTGTTGTCATAGTGATTATAGGAGGAAAAAAGTCGATGCACATATCGAGTGATTGAATCCCGTATAATCCACAAATTAAAAAACAAAATCTCTTGACTCAATCCAGGTGACTTCTTTCACTCCTTTTTGATTCTCCTAAAATGAATGAATTCACTAATTAATTGAATAGGTTTGAGACATTTGTCAAAATTTTTCCTTGAAAATTCATCTGGTTCGGAATATCCCTTATCATTCTGACTTTTCCTACGTCTGATATGAATGTAACCTGTATTCATGGTGAAGTATACTAGAAGTTGTTCGAAATTCACTGCAACAGTCAAATGGTAATGAATAATTCCCCTGTAGAGGTCGCAAGAGAGACGCCCAAAATGGAATTAGACTGACCTAATTTTGATGCTCCAGGCAAATTGATATATGTCGGCAGGCAGAATAGTCATTAACACTCGAACAAGAAAAACCTCGCGAGCAACTGATGGGGGAATAAAAGTGTAGATAGAGTAAATGGTATTAAGGAAAGGCAAAGCGGGAAAATCCAATTAAAGACGAAATGAGATCAAATATAGGGATACAAGAGAATAGAGGAATAGGAAGACAAGACACACACAAAACAAAAAGATTATCGGGGAATAAAGGGAGGGGGAGACCTGTATATTGGCCAAGAAATATAAGCAAAAGAAGGATTATTGCTAATGAGGAGACTCTTGGTAGGTCGAACGGAACGCCAATGTCATAACTTCATTATTTCACAAATTTGCTAGGAGATGCACTCATTTTGGAGCTCTCTTATTTTGGATAACCTAATACAAAGGTAAAATTGCAACCCCTCTTGAAAAGCGGCTTTGAATACTTAGATTACATAAGAACTCATTTCAGTTCATATACTAGCAAGTATGGCAGATATAAAAGCTAAAAAGCATACAGTACGGGGTTGGGAATATCTAAAAAGACATTTAGCAAAAGCTAAACAGAACATGCTAAATTAAAGGTAAAAATATCCTATAAGGAGTAACTTTGACATTGTCTCCCGAAACGATTACCTAATATCACTCATTCATTCATTTGGTGTGACGGTATATAGCTATCAATCAACCTGGTAACACAATTACATCTGGTATATATCCAAATCTTAATTCAGTCTGATTTCCCTACTGTGATTCCACAATTGGTCAGATCTAGAACGTAAATTAACCGCTAGCAATTTGTAAATATTTTAAACATTGTTTGTGTAAAACTTTGTGCATACAATTACGATATGTCAAATAAAGCATTGATGTTAAAATGATCTATGCATAAGTTCTCGGTTAGGGGCGTCGCCTTACTGTTTTAATGTGTGTGTGCGTGTGTGTGTGTGTGGGTGCGTGTGCGTGTGTGTGTGTGTGTGTGCGCGCGCGTGTGGGTGTGTTTGTGTAAGTTTATGAAAAGACCAAAAAAAAGTATGTGGGGAGATAGGGGATCGTTCAAATTCAGTGACAGAGTTGTCTTAAAATGTTCCTACAAGCAAGCAAATGAAACAGAGTGGTTGGTAATTCGTAGAAAGGAAAATAGCGACGACGTGTTCATAGTAAAAAGGATGTTTTTTTTCTTTTTAACTGATAACAATATTAAAATAACACACTCATATACATATATTTCTATTTCTTAGGATTCAATATTTGGGACCCATTTCCAATTCACCAAGGTGACGCCTTCATCTTTAAAAAAAAAAAAATATCTTTGAGGGATTATCAACGAGATGTCACAGAAACCAGAAAGAAAAGATGAATTTGACGGGAGACTGAAATATTCAGACGGCAAACATTTCTACGAAAACACATTAATGACATTTATGTTGTAATGAGAGGCGATCAAGGAGCTGTCAAAACTGTACGACTAGCTAGACGAACGCAGTGATGTGCAAAAATGGTTAAAATCGCTTTCCAATTCTATCTTTTTTTGGAGAAAGTCTCATCTTTTTTTAATTTATAGGTGAAAATGTCAATTTTAAGCCTTGCTGTCAATGTGCTAAAGGGTCAATGCACAGATTTATGGTACAGTAAGTTTCTACAATGTCGTAAATATATTGTTTTGGCATTTAAAGTGACATCATTATTGTAATTGGCAATTTTATAAATTTTCCATTATATTTTTTTAATTTTAAGATTTTGCAAATGTTTTATATATACATGTGTATATGCAGTTTGTGGATGAAAACTGCCAATAGATGACATCCAAATGTAGAGGGAATTAACTATGGTCTAAGGTAAAATGTGTAAAATTGTAGGTGTTTTTGTAACCCCTTATTCTCTCCTAGAAGTTGCTAGACATGTTGGAAGTCGATTAAACAACCTTGTTATGAAGCTAATTAGTATACCTTCACTAGCAAATAATTAATTTTTAATCTGGCATTATGTGTATACTATACCTGAAGTTGTTCAGCAAATTGAATGCCACACATTTACATAGCAATCGATCATACGACCTTATTTTGAAGTTAATTAACATACTTTACCTACCAAGTAGGTATTGTTATAAACCTTTTGCCATTCTGAGTAGATCATATGTTACTTGTAGTTCCTCAACAAACATGACAAAGAACCGTAGGCCAGAATCGATCAGACAGCCTTGTTTTCCAGGAGTTTATACATACATGTACCAACAAGTTGGTAATTATTGAATCAAAGGTTGGTAATCATTACTGCATGATGGGGAGCCCTATGTCTGCTCACGTAAGATTTGACGTGAAAAAGAATAATAATTCCTTTAATATTCCTCTAATGCTTTAATTTATTATTTTCCTGATATTCAAAAGAGTAAGTTGGCAAAAAAAAATCTTATGATCAAAATTAGAGCAAGAACAATACCATTTTCACAAGAAAAGGCGGCCGTGTCATTTTAGCATTGGACAAAACAATGGTGCCCATAATTGTCTGCGCACTCATTCATTTGTACACGCAGTTCGGGAGTTTTGACGTGAAAGACAACATTTTGAGGCTTGCGAATAGAATGTTTGAAATATGACCGTTTTGCAATATTTTTACTCGTTTTTTGCATGAATACTTATCGCTATTATAAAGATGAAAAGTTTGTGTGCGGTGCGTGCTTTTGTTTTATCAGAATTGCGCAGTTACGCGTATGCGCAGACAAGGGCACCGTGCAGACTTGGGCAATCTAGCCGTCCGTGTGAGCACTGCGGTATATAAGTGAAGGTTCTAGACTCTCATATGATGGGTACCTTGCCAAGCTTGGGCAAACATAATTGCAAGGCACTTAGCATGCTAAGGAAGAGCAGTATTGATATTCCTGCCAAGACCACAGATATACCTCATTAATCCTAGATATAGTAATAACAGTGTTACATCAAAGCGTGGTATATGTGATATTATTATCCGTATCAGACATCTGAGTTTTGGTTTTCCTATATCCTATATCCCCCTCTTTCACAAAAGCCTATTAACTTTACGTGTAATAAAGACCGGGCAGTATAGGCTTGTATTGCCTGGTGGTGCAGCGCGCAGTTTTGCATCGCGCAGTTGCAGCGCTCAGTTAAGTTGCTGGCTCGGCAAAGTGCAGTGGAAACATTGGATTAGCGAATGTTGACGGAAAGGCGGATTAGATGTGACTTTGGAGTCCATTTTATCATAATGTTACGTCTTGTTCGCTCTAGATGTTAATAATATTTGACTTGTTCCTACTTTCGGAAGTTAAGAAATATATTGCCCTCACTAGATTCATGTTTCCCTCGTCTTAGACTCGGGCAATATGGATCTAGTGAGGGCGATATATCCCTTCAAGGCTAGTCATTATCATGAGAACACAGTCACAGATATATACAGGCTATACCAAATGGTAAACTCATCAAGTTCTCAAAAATTCGTTCTACTCTTGTGCGTGTCATTCATTAGCCGTACAGAGAATCGTTCTTTTGATTCAATCTGAGTACATAAACAAGAATGTAGACAAGAACATGCTACATTATCGAGGGGAAACGTCTTGTGTTATTTTAACTCTTTCAGTGCCGATGTCACGTATATGTGACAGATAGACTTGCCATGTTTATTCACCAATTGCTCGACCACAGGAAAGGTATATGGTGGTCAATGACGTATATCAAAATTTTGAGCATAAATCACGCATTCTAAATATATGATTATAATTATATGCTACCATAGAATTTTTCAGAGAAAATTGCAGATTTTTAAAAAGTTACTACCTTATTTCAACATTAAACAGTAGTAAACAAATGAGAAACCAAAAAATAATGGACAAAAAAGAAACTCAAATGTAATTTTCAATAACTCTTATGCCATAAGTTGGGTAAATTAATGTTTGGTATCATTAGAAATGGTAATAAATTTCCTACAGGTTTTGCACACAATATTTTGTGAAATGATGGTTAATGAAGTGCAGATATTTGAAAAGTAAGCATTGATCACATTTTGGTAAACTTTTGAAGAGAGCTAAACCCCTTGGCACAGTAAGAGTTAATGGCACATTACTTACGAACACATAAAGTGGAAGGACGTCGCTTCCAAACAAAGCAAGTAGGCCTTTTCACAGCCTTGACAGGAACACGTCTGTCGTTTGCCCGAATCAAAGTCAATAAAAGTAGCCGATAAAATGATGAAAAATACAGGTCTAGTGTGACTTTTACCCTTTTGTCTCACCAATCATTCTATCGATAGCTTACCATCGACTGCGGAAGGACCTTAACGAAAACCACAAGTGTCATCTTACACGACAACGAAGCACAATGCATCCTAATTCTCTCGCCGTGGCGAAACGGAGCTCATTCTGATTGATACAGAATCAACGAAGTTTCCGTGTGCATTTTGCTCGATCTCACACCTTTAATTTTGCAGCTTGACAGCTGAAATACCACTCTAAATGTTAAATCGAAACTGAACGCCGGCCAGATGGCTTATCAAGAAAGTGTTTAATTCATCATCTATACTCATCATTCTAAATGGGGTGCCGATACTTGACAGACTGGTTATGATTTCGTTTGATCTTGGAGTATGCGATACAATGAGTAACCCACATTGTAGAAGTACTATGAATAACCCATCTCTTGATCACCTCACGATGATCAGACGTGATGTAACGTCCCGTTGAATTACTACAGTCAAGTTCGTCAAGGTATAAGGAGATGTGACGAGCCCAAAATGGATTTTAGAGGTGCACTTATTTATTTATTTATTTTTTATTAAGAATGTAATCGGTAGCAATGAAAGAATCGACATGGTTCCTCATTTTTAAAGGGTAAAGGTTATTCAGTTAGCCAGAACTAAATAGAGATACTGTCAATATCAATACAAGAACAAAAATCCCTAATAAAATAATGGAGGGCCTTCACATCCATTAAACTCTTTCCCTTAAGTAAAAAAAAAAAAAAAAGATATAGTGGGTAAACTTTTCCGGTTGGGAGTATACAATACGAAATCTCAAGTTTATGTATCTGATTTGCGACATTGGGATGCATTCGTTATTCAATCAAATTTTAAAATAGAACAAATGGCCAAATCAGGCATCTTCTCCCCGACTTTAGAATTTTTAGATGCGGAGTTGATCAAGTCAAGGTCACTTCCACATAATTCGAGGCAAATATTATTTGTTGTGTCTGTGCTTCTATGAATTTGTCGAATGGTATTATAAATCTTAGCATACAGTAATGTCAAGCAATACAGAAATGATATTAACCCTTTCAGGACAGCAATTATTTAAGGGCTAAATTGATCACATTTTGTTCTTCAAATTGGCAATAATAATATTTTTCTTTTAGTGCTACATGGTTCTAACAAAATGCAATGTCTTTGAAAACAATATACATCATTAGAAACTTAGTAGAAAAGTTGAAAAAATTGCCAATTTTGATAAAAAATAGTGATTTTGAACTTCTCAATGTGTTGCCAATTTAAGGATTTTGAAGCTTATTCTCCTTTTTTAAATTCCTGGCATCAAACGCAATATGGTCATGCAACAAAAATGGACACAATGTGTGTAGAAATTTTTGCTTTTTCTACTCCTGCATCTGGTATATTTTTTAGAGCTCTGAATCAAAAGTTATTGAGCCAAACCACAAAATGTGGTCATTTGTCTTGAAAGGGTTAACCCAGATTTTAGGCTGCATTTCTGCCCCCCCCCCTCGATTTGCGTCAATTTACGGAAAAAAGAAGGAGGAGAACAACAATAACAACAAGAAAAGGAATTTCATATTTTTCATAGGTCTACACTTTAAAGGGGCACAAAAACACTATGGGATGGTGGGGGGGGGGGGGGCACGAGCCGGCTAAGTTGTACCCCATTATCATTCCCCAAAGCTATTTCATAACATTCAGACGGCGTTTAAACCTTCTTTCTACATAATAATAGATCTCTTTGTATAGCTATGTTTCTCCAAATAAGGGTTGTCTGCTAAAGATATTAACATTTTATGATGAGCGCATCTGTTGAATGGCAGGTAGAGTACAATAATACATCTATTCCGACCAACAACGAACATTGTCTGTAGTATGTAATAATTAGACATGACTGTGAAATCCCTCCCCGGAGTACTATAATAAAATAATACTCTCTCCCTTTCTTTCTCTCTCTCTCTCTCTCTCTCTCCGATAGAACTATCTTCTGAAGATGTTAAAACATTATGACATTACCGCATTTATTGACAAGCTTTCGCGACGCTATGTCACAGTAGCCCCTTGACATTAGATCAAATATTTTACGACATTCAGTCATATATGTACAGAGTATAGTGATATACTGTAATTTCTAATTCAAGAGCTTATAAGCACTATAGACAAGAAATGTTTCCACGAGCAAGTACAATAATGTTATCGTAATAATGCCGTAACGTCACATACTATGATGAAGTTAATTAGAATCAAATGCAATGCGGTAATGGAATATACTAAGAACAGGTAACAAGAGAAATTATCCAGGGTAAGAAATGTATTACTTAAGGGGCTGTGCGGAAGACAAAACGCATCAATCGTTTTAAACGCACAAGTTCGACACGTTTTATTTCCAAAATAGGAATTCTACCTCCATACTAACCTCATCCCCGGGGGGCCAGCAGCGACGCTCGAGTCATAAGTGAGAGAGGTAAACGTTTAAGTAGGCGTAGGAAACGGGCCATTCAAGGTAGGAAGCTATGCGATGGTCGTAGATAAAGAGGGACCCGGTAAGGTGTTGAGAAGGGAGGGGGATAGGGAACGAACGAGAGAGAGAGAGAGAGAGAGAGAGAGAGAGGAAGAGAAAGAGAGGGAAGAAAAAGAGAGGAAGAGGTGGAGAAGGAGAGAGAGGATCATGAGAACAAAGTGGATGAAAAACAGAAAATGAGAAGATAGATGGAGATAGGGCAATGTAGGATAAAGAGAGAGAGAGAGATTAAGTTAGGAGAATTGTAAGTTGAAAGGAAATGATGGATTGAGAATAAGACCTCCTTCACCAAATAATGATAATGGTACTACTACTACTACTACTACTACTACTAATAATAATAATAATAATAATAATACTAATCATAATAATAATATATAATAATTATTATTATTAATAATAATAATAATAATAATAATAATAATAATAATAATAATAATAATAATAATAATAGCAATAATAATAATAATAATAATAATAAAGTAACAGTAATAATAATGTTACTAATAAATAATAACAAATATAATAAAGACAGATAGAGAGAGAGAGAGAGAGAGAGAGAGAGAGATGGAGAGAAATGGAGGACTGAAACTGGACAGCAAGACGTAGAGAGGAGGATATGAAAATACCTAAGGCTAAAAAAAAAAAAACATTGTGTTTGTGAGAGAACAGTTCACATAGGAAGAACAGGAAAATAGAGAGGAAGACAGAGAGAGAGACAGAGAGATGGAGAGAGAGATTAAAAGGCGAGAGAGGGAAGGGGGAGATCGTATCACAGAAGCTATTTTTACTAAGGTATGGAAGGAGCGCCAACTATCCTTAATTAAACTCGATTTGAAGAATACAAGCTATACCCCAAACGCATGTCGTGTATTTCGAGGAGATAAGATCTGTCTTGCAAGGAGTCACTTTAAACCCAAACCTTCGGGCGTTAAAAATACAGTCAAATGGAGGAATATTCTCAAACAAGAAACATCATTTAGAGAAAAGGCGAATTAGGTTTGAGTTACTCCAATGAACAGCTTGGAGAGGTTAAGGGAAATTAGAAATCGATATTAAAGATTTTTGTTTTCTTCAAAAATCAAAGGGTCATTGCTAACGTCTCAGTTTGGAAAAAAAAAAAGAATATTCTTCTTTATTTTCGGCCAACTGCGCCTTTAAAAGTGGTAATATATAGGAGAAAAGGAGACTATAAAGTATAGAGAAAAAAGGAGGGAAGGAGTTGGAGAAAGGGAGAAACAGGGAGAGAGAGAGGGAGGGAGGGAGAGAATGTGAAAGGGAGAGGAAACGGAGGACAGGGGTGAAGAAGAGGGAGAAAGAGATTAAGGAGTGAGAGAGGGAATGAAAGAAAGGGGTGAGTGAGACAGAAAGAGAGAGACATTTTTTTTAAGAGGTGAGGGAGAGAGAAAGAAAAATAGAGAGGGAGAGGAGAACGAGAAAGATGGTTATTACAGAGAGGGATGACAGAATGAGAAACGATTAGAGAAAAAAGAAAGAGAACACGAACTGATTTTAAAAAGGAAACCTTGGATTTGCACGAGAGAGATTTCGAGCAGCACACCGCGTATAATCATGAGACAGCTTGGGACAAATGGGGATTAGGTATGATGACTGTATATCATCTTTAAATGAAATCGAAATGGACACATTTCCATGGCATTCACGCGACTTCGAGTTGAAGAGAGAAAGCAACATCGGAAGAGGGTAAGACATTCGTAATGTGGTAAGAACGATTCCAGCAGACTCGGATGATCGAGTGCGGATCGCGGGTAGTGAAATACTGAACAACATGACTGGCTACGAAGGGATATATTAAACGCGAAGTATGCGGCCTTCCTGGGGCGTCAGTGAAATCAGGAAAACGAACAACAACTCCCGATAAAAAAAAAGGAACTCAATGCTTCGATTATACTCTGAATGTGAGATGAAAATGCACATGGCTACTCCAGAAATCCATATTGAATATCGACCTAAAGCTGGGATATGAAAAGAGGATGCTGCGACATTACATGGAAAATCCTCGTTCTTAGAAAGCTGGCCTTAATGTAGCTTCGCGAAGGGATTTAATGTGCATTCCGCGCAATGTCGAGTAGGGTTTATACGACAAATGGAAAATCTGACAGAGGGTAAAACAAATTTCGAAAATGCGATATGATAAAAGGGAAGATGTGGAACGAGTATACATTACTAGCGAGTGGCAAAATTCTCAGCTCTAAAAGTAAGAAATCATAGAACAAAAAGATGGAAAATAGAAAGATAGAGAAAGAGGGAGAGAGAGAGAGAGAGAGATGGGAAAATAGGATAGAAGGGGTTAAAGTCACATCAGTATAATTGATATAGATAAAGAGAAAAAAGAGAAAAATAAGATGTACACGATAGCATCAGTGAACTGATATAACAATAATAATAAGAAAAGGAATAAGCACAACAAAGGAGAAGACAGCGCTGGGAGAAGGGTGATGAAGTAAGGAAGATATTTTAGCTCCCCCCCCCCCCTTTCAAAAAAAGAGAAGGAAAGGGAACTAAAAGAGAGAGAGAGAGGGAGAGTATGCTTTTGATTGGCGAAATCTAATACCAGGAAGAGGACAGGCAAGGAAAGAAGCCCGAAGCCAAAACAAATAATATTAATGAAAATGTGAGTGAAAAAAAGAAAAGGAAAGGAAAAACCAAAGAAAAGATAAGAAGAAGGATTTACTGGAGAGTTGGCAATGGGTGAGTGTGTATATTGTGAGTTAAAAAAGAAATAAGAACATAGAATAGAAAGAAAAGATAAGAAGAAGAAAAATTTACTGGAGAACGAGGATTGAATGAGGAAGCGAGGGAGTGGGCGAGTAGTGTGAGTGTGTGTGTGTGTGTGTGTGTGTGTGTGTGTGTGTGTGTGTGTGTGTGTGTGCGTTAGTGCGTTAGTGAGTGAGTGAGTGAGTGTAATAGTGAGCGGGTGAGAGAGTCCCTAAGTGGATGATTAACGTAGGGGAGTTGAATTACAAGATGCCAGGTAATCTATACACACAGCATCGACATGAATAATCCGCGAGCAGGTCATTCTGTCAGACTTATTTTATTTTTTTGCCGAAGGGTGTCTCTTTCCTTCCCTTTCTCCTTTTTTTTTTTCCTTTCTTTTCCGCAATCAGTCACCATTGCTCTTGACATTTCCTCAGCTTTCGACACCCTGCCTCAAACCCTCAGCCAATATGTCATTCGATCTGATGCTATCTGAATCTTTATTAGCTTACACTATCTAGTCTAATACGACTAGCAAGTGATAAAGAATAATTATTACTTCGGTTTATACGCAAATAATTTTGACCCCATGTCCTTTCTGACATGTAATGACCTCCATCGCAATAGGATTTTTCTCTTCTTTTTTTTTTTTTTTTTTTTGGGGGGGGGGTTCATTGTTGTCAGTATCATAATGTTGTTATCATAATTATTATACGATAAAAGCAAGAGTCCATAATACAGGATTGATGTACAAACAACGTATCGTCCTTAGTGTATTCGACAAAAGTAACTCACGTGGTAACTTAAGAACTGTCTGAAGCCCGTCCCTGTGTATTGCTTGAAATTGTTTGAAGTCAAAGAACCGTCCAGACTTCAAAACCCCCTTCTACCCCTAACTCAATTTAACAATAACTAGATAACAATATTACATCCCCCTTGAACGCAAGACGGGAAGGTGTGACCTGACCGGTTAGATCGTTAGGTACAAATAGAAGACGGGGTGTTTGGCGGGCAATACAGCGTAACAATTCTAAATAAGGGCTAAGAGGTTAATAAAACGCCGTCTATGATAAAATACGACGGCCGCTATCACCTCAGCGGAGGGGGAGTGGGACGGAGGGGGAGGGGGACAGCCAGCCTTGCAACTTATTCCAGCCGACTAATAGGCAGCTTACGAAATGGGACGGGAGAGCAACAGGACGGGGGATAATAACCGACTGTGACGGTCCTCGCACTCTCCCCGTCTTGTTTTCAAATCAAGTTACGAACAAGTGGACGGCGACGCACTGCAGTGTTCGGCTTCCCCGTCCCCACTTTAGACCGACGCTATTTCGCCCGAGAACCGTCCTGAAATCAAACAGGACGGAGAGATACTCCGAGTCGCGCATGCGCACATCGATATTTCGCTCGACTTCCCGTCTTCAAAGGCTCCCGTCCTGAAATCGTAAGCTCGCTATGTTGGACCGTACCTATAGCTATAAGCACATTGGAAGTACAAGGAGAGTGGTTGCTTTTCAGAGCCGCTCTCTCGCTTCACTTCTTCATTTCATTAAAGTGTTTGACGCGTCCTATTTATCGCCCCCCTTTTCAGTGTTTCAGAACTCAATTCATCATTTTCCCTCTATTTTAGGTCAAACCTCCGTAGCTTTCTGGTGTTTTTTTCATGACATCAGTTGTTCATTACATCTCACTTTTAACCATAACCGTCACTTTCTTTGCCTTCATTCATGTCTTTCTCGGGAAGCAGCAACAGTATTTTTTGTCTACCATATTGTCTACTGCGCTAACCACCCCTTTTTTTAAATTTGTCATGAGTTTAATTCACCATTAATCTTTGTTACTCCTTCAATATTACTTAACCTTTTGAAAAAAAGGAAACATTTAATACAAAACAAAATACATTTGTTCACGCAGTATAAAGTTCTAAAACATATTTATTACTTACCTGTGTATACATCAACTGATCAAATGTATCGAAAAGGGTATACACATAATTATAACTATATTCCTCTTCCTAATCTCAGGGTACAGATATTACTCCCCCCCCCCCCCCCAAAAAAAAAAAAAAAGAAAGAAAAGAAAAGAAAAAGAAAAAGAAAATAAAAATGAATAAGTAAATAAATAAATAAAATGTTTTAAAAGATAAATGCATAAATAAATAAATAAATTGTCACAAAATTACTTTTACTGCCACAGAATCTGCGCGGAAGGAACTCCACGGAATTGTTCCACAAGGGCAGGATAGGGCCACCAAAGGCGACGTTTTGTCGGTAAAAGGATAACCAGAAAGGTGCAAGCAGTGACATACCACAGAGGGCAACCCCCCCCCCCCCCCTCTCTCTCTCTCTCTCTCTCTCTCTCTCTCTCTCTGTATCCCTTTCAACCTTTCTTCCCTTATTTAAAACCTAATGGTACCAATTCATACAATTTTCTGACACAGCTGCTCCAAACTACGGTGAAAAAAGGGAAATTTGTGTTCTAGTTTTTTAAAGCGTTTGTCAGTCACTGGAATAAATCCTTCCGATGATGGGTTCTGGGCTTGGGACGATATTCAAGAACGTCCGGGCTAATGAACCGTGTCAATTATACATGCAGCAACAATATTTGCTCAGGAGCTCGACTGGAGCTACACGTATGAAACACGGAATCATTATATTCTGACAGTGTATCAAGTTCGACAAGATTCCCCTCTCATCATCTTCGTCAATCAATATTTGGAGTGTGTCAGAGGGATGACGAATTCATTTCGAAAACGAAGACGAATACAAATAAGTGGCCTGGTAATTCAATTACTGATCTGAACAGAGACGACAACATTGTGTATAATTATGTATGAAGTGTATTTTTATGTAGAGAATGACACACACATAGACACAAAGCAATATAGTTTAGCTTTTACATGAAGAAGTGGAACGATATCTTTTTGTTGGCAAATGTATCACATATTACTTTATTCATATTACCCCCAAACGATCTCTACATTTCCACCCGATTCACAGATGGGACACAGTAAACAACTGTGAAAAAATTATGAAAAGAATACAGTTTATAATGTACGGATTATGTAATCCCTAAGCTGGGTTATAGATGGAATACTTCAATGAGCTGTACCCATCATAATCTGTATTAGAAACACGTTATGTTCACCTGATTCATAATGTTTTAATATTGTCCATGGCGATATAATGCAAAAGTGTTCAACTAGGGTCCGCCCGGGCGTCCGTTTCGGCTTATTTGTTCTAGCTCTGCGCTCGCGGCCTCTGCGAGCAAACTGTATGCATATGCAATCAGTATACGCGCTATAGTTAAGCGTAATTACAAGAATACGAGTAGTAAACCTGAAACTGTGTTCTATTTCTAACACAGCTTTGGGATTATATAATCTGCACAGTGTTAAATTTGTTGTTGTCTACTGATTTCCGTTTGTGAACCAGGTGTCCCCCCCCCCCCAAAAAAAAAAAAAAAAAAAAATAGCTAACGAATAGCGTTTGAAATTGTGTACTATATTTTAAAGACATTTGTCTGTTAACTTCTGTTATGATACATATATTTGGAAACGAATCACCCGAGATAATAAATTTGGAAACGAATCACCCGAGATAATAAGTTAACATCTAACGCTGAAGACAAGCGTATCATAGACTTTAAAAGGTGATTTTCTCCACTTGTACTTAGATTTCCTATTTCCAAAGACCAATTCGATCCTTAGCACCCTTAAAACAATAATCATGTTTACTAAGAACGAGGTAATACGTGTGTAATCTGATGTATGGGGCTAAAATTAAATTCGAGGAGCCGTTTTCATTTTTTTCTCTCTCTCCATTTTTCCACCTTATTGCTACACAGGTTTTTGAATGAACGGTCCTGAATGGAAAGTTAGGTAAAATGAACGGATTTCACGGCTAGCGCTAATGCCCATGAAACAAAGTGAGGCAGAAGTTATTCGAGCCCCCAGGGCGTCTCTAGGTAGTAATGGGCAAGAGGCTGGAGCTAATACATCATGAGTGCGACGGCGCAGCAAATTTAACGGCAAGTTAAATAAATGAAATCAATTCAAAGAAATGCATGGCGGTAATTTAAAAAGGGTGACGTTTTGATTCAAAATATGCAGTCATATTTCTTGTCTTTTTAATTTCAACACCTCGACATATCAAAATTAAGTTGCCAATTTCAATCCCTTCCCTTTTAATGCTTTATACATGCGTAAAATCCATTATCCATTTCAAAATATGACGTTATTATATAAGACCTTCTACGTGTACACTTCACACGTAACACGTAATAATTTACATACCGCTTGCTCTGTTATGCAAAATGGTCCATTCAGATCGGCGTACGTGGTTATTTGTCATCCGAAGTAAAAATAACCTAATGGCTTACGATGCATCAAATCAAACACCAAAATAATGGGAAGACATCGTACAACATGCTTATTGATTGTGATGTCAGGTGTACATTTTTTGAGAAGCTCGATTACAAGTATGGCCTCTACAAACTTTGGGTCGTATCCCCTTTCCAATTATACACCAAGTCCATACAGACATGCAATTCATGTAAATGCCACGCCGGGTGGTTGTCAATATTGCCGGCAGACAGCGAAGGCATTAATGCATCAGGACATAATATTGAATCAACAGATGGGAGCTCAAAGTTGCTTCGCTCTTTTGCCTTTAACCCAGATGAGCATTACCCAGTACATCAATGACTCTGACCCATTTAGGCAAAGCTTTTAGAAGATTAATGTGTCCTCTTTTTTTTCTGAATAGGAGGGTCTTCAATAACAAAAAAACAAACAAGTTTTGCTTATTTCTTCATTACGTTTCCCGTAAGTCTTTCCCTCTTGTTGAGGAAATCACTATAAAAAACACGCTTGTAAAGATTGATCCTTTGTCTAAAAGCTTTGAAGACATCCTACGAAAAAAAGTTGACTCCAAGTTTGTTTGTTTGTTTGTTTGTTTGTTTCTGAGTGAGTAAAAGACTGAATGATATTATTTCCTTATGCATTGAATTGTAAGTCGCATTAGCATGCTTTTTGTTCAGCCAAAGCAATTTTAATTGGGGATGAAAAAGTAAATAAATTATGATGTCACTTTTGTCACTTCAGGTTATCAATTGTACATAACAAAATTTTAAAAGATGGGGAAAAAAAAATTAATGATACGTTAAAGATGATATGTGAAAAAAGTTCAGAAAATTACACTTATTCTGGAAATTCTCCTACGCACTGCCAAAAAACATTTTACCACCATAACGAAGGTTTGCGAACAGATCTAGAATGCATGATTCACCAAGGTACTAGGTAAAACAATACTGCTACCCTTGCATCATGCGAATATTCTAGAGAGGATTCGAATTTCAAATCCACCCTCTCCCAGTCTCATGTCAGTTTAGGAGTAACCTCCTTGGGAGAACGTGGGGAAGACATTGCCATTTGGAGCACAATTCAATAAATAACTTACGTTGGTGATTGATGTGGCTATTGCATTTTTTATGGATTACATTCGGATACATCATTCCTTCGCGAAAAATAATAACATCCTATGCATATACCACGCAGACTGTAGATAACGCCTGGCGAATTTTGATGCGTTTTACATATATTTTATATATTTTCCTTCATGACGTTGTTGTCTTATGGATCCTATTTTTGCATTCTCCTAAAAGCGGCGAATCCAGAATATTTACAGAAAAGGAGGGGCGCTCGCTCGTTTACGGCGAACTTGATAACATCGCTCGCATACTAAGCACAGTGAATGTCGCCTAGCAAATAATGACCTGTTTTTATATTTTATTCATGATGTTGTTTTCAATCCTGATTGGAATCCTCTTCATAGGAATAGTAATATTTTGTAGACGCCTTGAGCATCCCCTGGGATGGATATGTGAGCAGTGAAATTGTAGCTATTATTAGTATTATTATTATAGTGGCATAACAAGGATTTTGACAAAAAAGAGAGGGTAGCTACAAAAATGGATGTCATGTGGATCAAGCTAATAATGAAGTTAGCAACATTAAAAAAGGGGTGAGGGAGAGGCAGATTAAATCGTTATTGCGTGCATGTCATGGGAGTTTTCCAGAAGGAGAGTGACTTCAGCCCCCTGCCCCCCTTTTTTAATCAGCCTCTGTTCTAACAGCCATTGACACGTTGTGACGTTGAGTGCGTTTTTGTTTAAATCAATTTCTGGCCAGACCCTCTCAGAAATGATTGACGCAAACGACCACTCGAGTTTATTCTTCTCGTTTCCTTTTCTTGAAGGGCCCTCTTAGAACTACTCTAGGGACGGGAGTAGATGAGGGCACGTTCATTTGTGACATGTTTTGTTATCTTTGTCCTTTTATGAACCATCGCGAGGAGGAGAACGACGACGAAACCCATTTCTTTCACCTGTTTTGAAAAAAATTATTATTGAAAGAAAGTTGCGGTTTCGTAGGAATAAACCGTCAATGTGACAATCGTCATAATTTTGTCAAATCAGCCTTCTCCACCAGAATTGAATTTGGGGGTCCGTAATCATTTTAGACATTTTTCAGAAAAAAAGATGTTAAGGTTGATTAAAAGCAGAAGACTTTTTGTTTTGTTAGACAATCAGCCAATTATAATTTGAACATTCCTCTTTTGTATTTCAATATATTTTGGGATATCTAGCTTTACCATATTTCACGCAAACACACTTTCTTGCGTTCAAAATAATATGCCTTAAATCGCGAACATTGTCACATAAATGGAAAAAAAAAAGAGTTGCAAAAGTTGAAGGAGAGAGTGGACTTTTCCAAACAATACATCAAAATTGTCATATATCATGGTTATTTGTAACTTAAAGACCTTCAACCTTTTTATCAACGTTGGAAATACTAATTTTCATCATGTTTCGTGGACATGACTAATTTTTGACGAAAGATCATGGAAGAGGCACAAACTAGAGTGCACCGCCAGGTTGATAATACAGAAATTAATATTTCCTATCAGATGCATGCACTAACCCGAGCGGGATGGACGGTCAAAAAGCATTATTTCACCCTGCTTCGTAAGTTTAGAATTTAATTCTGCCTATGATTTCGGGACGGCCTGATATCGATGGATAATTTTTGTCGTGGAGTGTCACTGATGATACAACCTTTCATATATTTCTGGATGGATTTGGCGTGTTTAGAAGCCTGTGGGTGCCTAACCAAGTCTGTATTTTGCCGCCTCAGGGCAGAATGTGGTGATAATGGCCTTCGGTGATGAGTTAAAAATACGCAGTCAGTTCCAATGAAAAGAGGGAAGTGAAAATTTGAATATATTTGGTAAAAATCCTGATTTCATCTTGAATTCATTTAAACGGAAGTCGATAATGATAAAAAAAAAAAAAAAAAAAAACGTCAAAAATAGTCATGATAGTGAAGAACATTGAACATGCTGAATGAAGGTTGATAGGGAAATTATGTTTTTCGGAAGTATTTTTCTTTTAATGGCGAAGGTGTCCTTCCTCAGGCAATAATCATTTCACATTATGTTGCCAGGTCACATTCTCGGCAAAGTGACTTGAACTACATCCAGAGCTGTCCTGTTCTGATGTTTTCCACCCAGCAATAAGCCATGCAGACTGCTGATGACGTCCCACCGATCACTCCGAAGCCTCGGAGGGGGGTTACAATATAAGTCAACTTTATCTTCTTTCGTTGTTCCAACGTGTTGACACATCTTAATATTCATATGACAAAGAGGTTAGAGTGAAGGGCTGTTACCTTAGACGGACCTCATCAAGTGGCCCTTCTTGTCGCCAAAGGTGCAAATCAGGAAGGTCCTCAGAAGGAAGTCGTGTGCGGAATAGAGCTCCGCGTTCTGCAAGGCAAAAAACAAATGTAGCACTTCGCCCAAGAGTGTCGTAACGCGCTTTGTTCGATGCCTCCCATCAAGGGAAATAAATTCAATATAAATCGCCTGGAACGAAATAGTTTTCTGAGTGCAAAGAAGACGGAGAAAGAAGGCTAGTCATATTTGCAAGCACTTGACTTTACGACTGCCTCAAAAAAATGTATAAATGTTAGACATGATGCTGTCGGCATTAAATTCTGTTACAGACCTGGCCATCGTTTTGGTTTATATGTTAAAGCTGTGCTTGCGACAGCTGCAGCATTTTAAGACTTACATGATTGAAAAGTGTGAATACATTGTGCTTTGATATATTGTTTTCACTGAATGTCAAGACAGCTGCACAACAGTATGACTATTCCTGTCATAACTCGAAACCTAATTTTAATTTTCTACATCTACCAAAAGTTTTCATTCACTTTCTTAGTTACATTTCATTTATTCTCGACCATACTTCGATTCTTTATTCATGCCGTCGGTAGAGGTACGTGGTACGATAGCTTGATCAAAATAGTATCAACTGGTTTTCTAAGTTATCCGTCTGTCTCTGTCTCTGACCCCATTCACACTCCCTGCTAGACCGGTCTAACTTTGAACGGTTCTTGAAGAACGATTTGATTGCCTTCACACTAACAGTCAAAGTGGTCTTGATGCTATGGAGCTCAGGTCAGCGGGTCAAATGTTTCACGCGGAATTCAAACCGTATACTACCTGCCTGATGTTTTTATCTTTCTATCTTTCTATTTTTTTTTCCGCTCTCCTCTTTTTCTCCGTGCGGATATCATTCCGCCATGTTGTCTTTTCTTCATCTTTCCTTGTGTTATTATTTGTTTTCATCATTCTATTGTCTACTCTTTTTACCTCAAGTTTTCTCATGGTATTTCTTGTTTTTATCATTCTTTTCTATCGTTTCCTTTCCTATCTTTTCTTACGTTATATTTCTTTTCATCATTCTATCATTTTCCCTTTCAATCTTTCCTTCGGTTTTCTTTCTTTTTATCATACTAACGTTTTATCTTTCTATCATTCATTATGTTTTTCTTTGTTTTAATCATTCTGTCATTTCTTCTTTCTAACTTTCATTTTGTTTCTTTTTATCATTCTATCATATTCTCTTTCAAACTTTCCTCGTGTTTTTCGTTGTTTTCATCATTCTATCGTCTTCTCTTTTTACCTTTTCCTTATGTTATACTTTGTTTTATCGTTCTATCATTTCAATTTCTCTTTCCGTCTTTCCTTGTTTTCTTTTGTTTTCATCATACTATCGTCTTCTCTTTCTTTAACCTTACTTGTGCTTTGTTTTTATCATTTTATCATTTTCTCTTTCTATATTTCATTATGTTTCCTCATTGTTTGCATTAATGTATCATTTTCTCTTTCAATCTTTTCTTCTGTTTTTCTTTCTTTTCATCATTTTATCTTCTCCTTTTAACTTTTTCCCTATGCTATACTTTGTTTTATCGTTCTATCATTTTATTCTCTCTTCCTATTTTTCCCTGTTTTCTTTTGTTTTCATCATACTTTCGTCTTCTCTCTCTTTACCTTTTCTTATGTTTTTCTTTGTTTTTATTATTTCATAATTTCCTCTTTCTGTCTTTTCATCATTCTGTCATTTTCTCTTTCTCTCTTTCACTATGATTTTCTTTGTTTTCATCATTCTATCGTCTCCTCTTAATTTACATTTTCTTATGTTTTTCTTTGCTTTCTCTCTTTCTCTTTCTGTCTTTCATTATGATTTCCTTTATTTTCATCATTGATCATGCATCGATGGCCTGCACTTATAGGAAAATCACTCACTTCCGGGTGAAGAACGCTTTCGGCTTGCTTTGTCTTGACACTGCGCGTTTAGAGCGGTTCTTGGGGAACGGTTCTTAGGCCGTTCTAACAAAGTGAGTGTGAATGGGGTCTCTGTTTCTATTTCTGGCTCTCTCTCTCTCTCTCTCTCTCCCTTGCTTTTTTTTTTCTTTTCATAATTTTTCATTCCTTGATTCAGATTTTTAAAATGAATATTACAAATTAAGCATATTACACAATATAATTCAGCATGGCAATAAATACAATAACAATGATATAATCCCATTACATCCCATCCATAAATAAACAAACATAGTATAACTTAACTGAACAAGGTGTCTTTCAATGACACAGACATACACCACCCCACCCCCCCCCCCCCCCACACACACAAATTTTATTCACATTTTATCTATTTCATCAACTGCAAATAACATTTTGATTCATTAGTCATGCTCTCGATAGAGGTTCGTGGTAAAATAAAATGATGAAAATAGTATGAGCTGGTATTCTTATTTATCCGTCTCTCTCACTCTCATACACACATACACACACCCACACACATCCGCGTACACGCATTATTATATTTTCTTTCTCTTTAATTTCTACCTCACAATCTCTCTCCATTCTCTATTATTTCTTCAATTCTCCACCTTCTTCCACCAAAACATCAGCAGTCCCACAGATGTTTAGGACCCATGATACGGTAATGCGATCGGAAAGTCGTATGAAACGCACACACATTACTGCCAAATCTATGCGCATACATAACGCCAGGCGCTACGTGACAACGACCGCTAAGCAACCTGCCACATGTCACGCGCGGTAAACTTTCTCCTGGTGCCGTGCCGAGCGGCGCTCCATAATACTGCCCAAATCCTCCACATCAGCCGCTAAACCCCTGTGTCAAAGTCGCTGACGGCCACTGTCTGCCCCAGCCCTGACAAGTTAATTTTTAATATGGCGTAACCTCGGCACATGAAAACCATTTCTCGTCTCCTTCTCTTATTAGCCATTTAAAAAAAAAATATTATACGTTTTGTTTTTGTTTTTGTTTTTGTTTTAAATTTAGGGGTTACTTTATTTTCTGTCATTCATGATATTTGCCTCCGTATATTTTCTTATCACGCATTGTAGAAAAGTAAGGGAAAGAAATGTCTGCCATGAAGCATAAAGCCTTGAAGGATAACGATGATGGAAAATGTCCAATGTTTCTTCCTCTTGAGAATTATTTTTTTTAATGGAAATTTCATACTTTATTTCATATCAATGGTTTAATTACCTTGAAATATACAAAAATTGCATCAACAGAATTTATGTCATGTCACCGTGGCTTCAACTCTCTCTCTCTCTCTCTCTCTCTCTCTCTCTGTCTCAAACACACACAACACACACACTAGCACACACACTATTCCCCCTCTCTCTCGTTTCCATCATTCCAAATACCCTCATCTCACTGAATAATCACTGTCCATAGTTAACACAGATATTTAGAAGTGATCGACGGTAAACAAGTTGTCATCAATCAGTAGGTTCTCCAATAGGGGCTGGACCCAAATAGTAATTTTATTTAAATTTCAACTCTCTGACTATCTATTCGCAAAGCAATAACGGAGCATAATTATTATCAAACAATTTTATGATTGCAACCATACCGCTACCTAAAGCTCCAGGCTAAATACAGCAATTAAGTGGCGAGTCGTCGACGAGGATAGACATTTTTGTATCAAAATATCTCTTAGACTGAACATAAACTCTCCTAAATTCATTTACAAGCTTTCTGCATATTGAGATCCCTATGAAATCCGCCATGGGAAATAAGGCATCTCTAGCTGAAATTGTAATACTGTTCTCCCGATAGTCGATTTTTCACCGCCACGTTGCTCTTCTCGTTGAGGGTCGTCATCACAACCGCTGAGACATCAAGTAATTAAACTTAAGTACGTAACCATTATTCACCTTCCTCTTGAGGTTTCATTTCTGAATTATATTCAAGACTATTTTGATTTCAGGCAATCACACAAATGAACATTTCCTTATCCCATCCCAATTAAATTCTGCATATTACATGATCTTATGTAATATTTTTGTCATCTTTAATAGCATACAGGACCTGGGTTTCCTATACTAGGCATTTATCGTACATAATATATATAAAGTTGGGTAATTATCAAAACAATTTCTAATTACATACTAAATATTTAGTCAACTTGGCATTTTATGAACCTAGAAAAGTTCTTTCCGTTGATTTTTTTTTTTTTGTTGGTTTTTTTTTTTTTGTGTGTGTGTGGATTTTTAATCCCATATTGTCTCAAAATGATTTTAGTTTCATTGACCCAAAAGAAACTTTGAGCACCTCGCTTAATTTGAATAAACCCAAATGACCACATGTATTATATGCAATGCTAAAAAGCCCAAGACAACTTACGCACTATGAGCGCGCTGTACCCAACGCTAACCATGCTAACAGGATCTTGTGCGATGAAAGCATGAAACCTGTGATACAATACAATTCCCTGGTATATCCTCCTTTCGTTACATCACAGGTTACATTGCATAAGATGAACAACACAGTGGAATTTGATAAGCAAATCATGCAAATTGCTTAAGGTTGCTGCTTGAGGGGTAAAGCTGCAATTGTTCAGTGACAACTTACGATTACAAACCAACCAATAAAATCTTCAACGGAGATAACTTTTTTAAGTTCGCTTTTGTTGTATATAAGCGTCAAAAGGACTAATTGCATGATGTTAGGCAATATGCTTATCATAATTGTGTATAGGACCTGGGTTTCTTCCCGATGAAAGAGGAAGTTAATTGACATCATATAATACGCACTATCAGAATGAAGTGTTAATTATTTAAAAGAGAAGGAACTACATGCCAATGTACGTGTAGGAGTTTGTTTGACAAAAGAATATGTACTTGAAATTATTCCCAAACTCAAAAGAAGATGCTTCAAAATGCTGTACAACGATTACATGCCATGATTATGAAATAACATGTCTCAACAAATGCTGTATAATAATTGCTGTATAGAAAGACTTACTAGACCTAAAACTGCCAGATCCCATGCAGGCCCAAATTGTGAGTCCTGGTAATAAATTTCTTTTCGAAGGATACTGGCTCAAAATAAATTCTCAAGGTTATGACAATACGTATGTTGTTGATACAAAAATATAATTATGTAAACTATGATCGAACCTATAACATTTTGCTGGAAATAACATTCATGATAAGCAGAACTATCATTTGCACAATTGCAGAGATGAGACTGCGTGTTGTGCCCCTGGGTCGGGCGACTAGTTCGATTTTCACATTTTTCAGAGCTCATTACTCAACTTTGTTACATATTCTACGAAACTCGTTTGGAGAACAGCATGAGTCTGAAACATTCAGTGTATAAGCTTTCTTTGATTCTGTTCGTCTTTAACAGAACTCAAGATCACCTTAAAAGTGAAAACGAAGAAAGAAGTGCCCATGTGTCAGTGTGTGTAGAAACTGAATTCTAAAGTGCATTCGAGTCATTGAGTTCTAGGGATGGACTTTTGTTTACTTAGTCCTAAAAAACTTTCAGGATAATGAAAAACTTGAGTGCAGCCCTTTTAATTGCTAGGTTCTATGTCTGACACTGGCTTTTAAACTTCAATGATGAGAGATGCTCTTTTTACAAAGCATGGAGGGTGCTATTGCAAAGGGTATTGCTAGGGTGTATCTTACAGGCTTAGAGCATTAAACTGTGCAAACAGAGACATCCACTCTCTAAAATTACAGCAGCCTTAAGATTTACCTGGGTTCATAAATAAACAGTCATTATCACTAGGTAATTTTCCAGTGTTTTTCGGGCAAAACAAAACTTCCTAGGCAAATTGCAACCCTCAGAGAACAGTTTTTGCGCGTGTTTTCAAGAGTACTATTTTATGTGTACTTTTGACAAGCTTAAAGAGACAGTTGAGTTCTGGGAAAGGTAAAACAAATAATTTGTGAGCTTTCTAATTCTTGTTATGTTAGTTTGGAAGGTTATCATAGTCGATATGTCCCCTGAAAATGATTGCTCTTCAAATGCCCTCACATTCAAAATATGACAAGAAACAGCTGAAATGTTCGGGCCGAACATTTATGTGTAGTCCCATATAAACATTTATGTATGCAGTGCATGTGATTCTCAGCAAGAATGAGTCAATTTCTTATCATTTTGGTGATTCCAAAACATTACAGAATACACCAATTATGATGTGCTATATAATCAACCTTTTTCCAATGGCTTTGAGACAGTTTCTCTGGCAATTAAATTTCATGACCAGAACTCGATTTTACATTTAAAAGGAAATCCAACCTTAATAGCAAGTTGCTTTGAAAGAAGGAGGAAAAATCAGAGAAGCAGATTGGTGAAAGTTTGAACGAAATCGGACAAGTAATAAGAAAGTTATGATTTTTTGAAAGTTGTAATCACTAAGCATATGGGAATCTCAAATTGGCCGAATAGGTAATGTCACTGTGATGTAGCTGTGGACAACTCCCCCATTCGCTCTAACACACAAAATGACTAAAATGTCACTTTTTTTTCAAAATGCTTTACTCAGTAAGATCTTTTCGTTCATGAGGACCTATAACAATATGCTATCTCCAATATATTTTGAGTACTGCCCCAAGGGTAAAGGCGCCTCAAAGAAAACCTCAAATTAATGATATTTTTGTGTACGACAAATGGGAGAGTTGTCCACAAAAATGTCACAATTGACCCACCAAATTGCCAATTTGAGATTCGCATAGATGTAGTGATCTCATTTTTCAAACATCCATAACTTTCTTAGTCCTTGTCCGATTTCTTTCAAACTTTCACCATCCTGTTTTTCTTATTTTTCTGCTTTCATACAAATCATCTTATTACCAAGGTTAGATTGGTAGTTGTTTAGTCCTTTCACGGGGCTCAAACGGGGGCTTGAAACAAAGCCAATCAAATGATATTACAAAGTCGATTAAAATACAAGTTAACATTTATCCAGATTGACGGAACGTGGTCAATTTGTTATAATTTTATAATTCTAATACCTACCTAACAAATAATCGTTCTTATATTGACTGAATATATCACAAAATATCTAATGGAGGCCGTGAGAAATAGAATTGAAGGAAAGTTGAGTCCCTATTTTTGTAGGTCTACCTAAACAGATTAGTAGATTTGACCATTACGCAAGATCATCTGCACTAATTACGACTTGCCATGTGCGTACACTTCAATCAGTAAAATGAGTTAGGAGTGTGCAGAAAAAACTAGATTAATTGAACCGATCTCTCTTCATTTTGGGCACAACTTGTAAGTGGGGCCTTGGAAATCAGTGAAGAGCGTAATTATAAAATTTAATGAAAAACGCTCAAAGAAAGGGTTGATTTCTGGGAAACGTGAAATACAATTTGGGAGCTTTCTCATTCATTTTATGTCAGCGTTTGAAAGAATAATCATACTAGAAATATCCCCTGAAAAGGGTTGCTCTTAAATTACCCTCATCTTCGACATTAGACGAGGAATAGTTGAATGTATTCAGGCCGAACATTCATGCCACATGTGCCTGCAGTCCCATATATCAATTTCTGTTTGCAGGGCATGTGCTTTTCAGCGAGATTCGGTCGATTTCTCATCATTTTGATGATTCCAAAACCTGGGAGTATACACAAGTATACACAAATGCTCAACAATTCCAAGTTGCTTTGATACAGTTTCTTTCACAAAGTAACCAAATTACCAGAATTCCGATTTATCTTCAAACATACATGTAAACACAGAAATTATAAATGATGAGTACTGGTCATGCAATTTTACTGTGAAAGCAACTGTCTAGAAATTCTGAATGGTAGATAAATAGGAACAATCGTTTGTTACGAGCTATAAAGATTATTAACATGGAAACAAATTGACTCAGTTTTGAGGAAAATCACTGTCACAATGAAAAAGCACTGAGCATAAATGTGGATATATTGGATTACAAAAACATGGAATTGAACTAATTCTAGTCCTACTTGGAATATGAGAGCACTTGAAAAAGTGAGAAAGTTCAAAAATTATTGTTTACCTTGACTAAAAATTAAACGATCGTTTTAAGCCCAGTAAAAATTAATTATCATTTCTGTCCCATTAAAAAGAGGGGCCTTATGTATACCAGCTGTCGTGATGTTATGGCGACCTGTTGCATTCTAGTCGGTCTCTCGTGCGGAACAGGTTTTCACTTGCGGCCAAAGAAAACTCAGATACAATAAAATACAGTATCACAGAAAGCAAGGAAATCACATCCCACAATTTAAGCTTTGTTGCAGAAAAGGCAACTTTGGGCAATTCGCATAAGCATGATAGGTTGCATATCAAAATCCAAAATGTCATTCACTTTGCGCATTAAAACTTGTGATATAACGAAGGGAGGTTATATCAGGGAAGTGATTATATCATAGGCTTCCTTGCTCAAGATAATGAGTTGGGTGCAGCGCACATATTGTAAGTAATTTGTTTTGTGCAGTTTAATATGCCTATACATGTGGCGTTTGGGATTCATAAAAATTATGCAAAATGCTCAAAGTTGCTTTTTTGGCAACAAAGACTACATGGGATAAGGAAAAAAAAAATCAGCGGAAGAAAAAACTTTTCTAAGTTCATAATACGTCAAATTGTTTGTCCACCGGCTGGATTGGTTTAGGATTCATCGTGTAGACGTGCGCGCCGCACGCACATTGGCTACAGTATTATGCACAAACGTAATTACGCACGTGTTTATATATTTCGGAGGCCCAGAGTGAATATGATGTGAGTGGTGAATTCCTTGGGATACGTAAAGACAACGCGCATGCGCACAAACAGAGGTAAAGATAGAAATCTGACAGAATCTGGGCCCCGTAACACACACACAAAAAAAATAGTTTGCAGTTGATTGTTATTTTGCGATTGATCGCTTTGCCATTGTATATACAATTGATCTCAAAATATCAGACTTACGATTGATTAATTGACCGTAAGATCAATTGCTAAGCTTTGTTATCTCCAGAGCTTGTAATATATCTGGCTGGAAATTTATTGTAAAACATCTTGAAAATAAGCGAGTCCATATCCCATAAATCAGTTAAAGCTGCTGTATACATGTCAGCCTACACAGACGCATCTTGCAATTTCATCTTAGTTTTGGTGTCTGTTAGTCATAAACAGTACTATATTTCATGAATTGTTGCCGAAGTTTATGTCATTATCGCTGATTAATTAGTTCACGCATTATTTAGGTTGTATAAGCATCACACGTCAAGGTCAGGGCAAGGCACATAATAATACAAAGAAAGGATGAAACCTGAGCTAATATTGTATTAATAGTCGGTTTGAAACCAGCAAGTATATCCCAGTCACAACGTTAAGCCGACTTCCTAACCGACCGATAGCCGATCTGGATAATGTAATTGTTTGTTCGGTCTTTTGTCGGCTTTGGTGTCAATCTCATCACTGCGACTGGGATATATCAACCGTGAATTTTATAAATGGACAGCAAAGATGGGAATTTTTCATACAGAACACTGGGAATCATCATCATCATCATCATCAAGACCAGTGCATTAAGCAGTCTATCTCTGGAATGAAAGGCCCACTCTGTTCAATTCAGGGGGCCCTTTTAGTCTGCAATGTCTTGCAGTAATCAGTCGACGTTGATTGATAATTTCGGGTAATTGCTTTCATCAGGCTTATAAAACATGTTACTACGATCTATTTCAAAATAACGACGCATTTCGATTGTATGGATATAGGCCTATACAGTGGGTAGCAGTTTTAAATTAATGATTGACGTGGCAAATTGTTGAAATATCTATACTATGATTGAACTTTACATCGAACTCTTTGAAAACAAAGATGGCCCCCCTCCCATCTTTTCAGCACTCTCTCTCTCTCTATCACACACACACACACACACACGCACGCGCACACACACACACACACACACACACACACACACACGTTGAACTATATCCTAGACAGAATGGGATTTAAGAGTCATCAACAGAACCTGATGTAAAATGATCTCTTTTTTTTTTTAACACAGATTATAATTCACCTAATGCAAGACAATCATGTGCAGCAATTTGCCTAGATTTGTTGAGTTGTAGTAGTAGCAGAATTAGTGTTATTGTTGCTAGCATGTAGAAAATACTTTTATACTGGCTCTGCACTGGGAGGTCTAATCAGTTTTGGATGCACGTTGTTATTTTATATTGAGGAAACGCTCTATCAATAGTAATTGGACGTTGTTTAATTAACTCATGATTAATTAAGCGGATGATTAAAATATTATTGAATCGCCTGATCGATGGTTCAGTGAGCAATGGAAAATTAAAGGAGGAAAGATCGAATGCGAACGACAATGCAGGTGCCAGAGCGTGCGAAACCGATTTGGGATAGTTCAAGAAAGCATGCCACGTAGTGTTTCATGTTCAAGAACAGCCACAAGGATGTTCTTAATGAGTAAGTGTGCGCCGGCATTATTACAACCCAAGATGTTACGCTATGAAAGATAATTCCTGCCGCCTCGCTCCTACAAGGATGACAGGCAGGCTTCCGAATGTAGTTCTCCAGGACAGAACAGAATGAGGTGTGCCGTTATTATTATTATAGTATTTTTATAATCAAGCAGATGTGTTTGTGGAACGTGTCTGGTGACAAATGAGATGGGAGAGGTGATACTAATTTGATTGTGTTCTGGTTCAGTGATAATTAGTTACACGTCAATAATAATATAGAGATCTCCCCTATTCCTTTGTTTATTTATGAACGCATGTGCCTTATTTTGCAACACCATGAATCCGTCTATTATATGGTATACTATACTATGATATACTATATTATGATATACTATATACTATACATATACACACACGTTCACTCATCGCATCCATATTAATATATGTGAATCCGTCTATATTATGGTATATATTATATATATCATTGTAAGGAAATAACATATACAGCAGCTTTGGCAACTCTCGTGGAAATAAATACAATGTGAAAGGAAATGAGAGAATAATGGTTGCGTAACTTAAATCAAAGTTCGCCAGAGCTGTCCTCCCTTTTTAAAATTTTTGCAAAGGTTGAAAAAATATATATATGTCGAAATTTTATGTACTGACATTGACGTAGGCAAAGACAAGAAGGTGTATTAATACAGTTAATGCATTGTAGCCAGTAAGTTTTATAGCTTATTTTCTCAAATTTTTGACGCTCCCTGGTGTCTTCTTCAGGAGAACGATAAATGATAAGGTTTCATACAAATAATAAAATAAACAAATAATTATTTGTGTGATACCTTATCTTTTATCGTTCTCCTGAAGAAGACGCCAGGGAGCGTCGAAAATTTGAGAAAATAAGCTATAAAACTTACTGGCTACAATGCATTAACTGTGTTGATACACTTTCTATATATATATATATATATATATATATATATATATATATATATATATATATGAATGTAAGAACTGTATTACCAAAAACTGATCATTGAATCATGATGATCAGTTTTTACGTAATGCAAACGATTCTTTTTGTCTTCCATTTTCCCTCATCTTCCTTTACTTTCGATCTCTCTATCCTTCTTTCGCTTCCTTCGCTCTCTCTTTCTTCCCCATCCTCTCTCTCTCTCTACTCTACTCTTTTCTGTCCATGTCTCTCTCTTTCTTAAGTCTTGCTCTTCTCACCTATCATTTCGATCCTTCGTTCTCTCCCCCCCCCCCCCTCTCTCTCTCTCTCTCTCTCCTCTTCTCTGTCCATTTCTCTCGCTTTCTAAAGTCTTGCTCTTTATGCCTCTCTGGTCTTTTTTGCCCTCTAACTTCATTTATCGTTAACCAGCTCTACAAGTGCTCTTGATCAACGTAAATGGTTTCCTCAGACAAAATCAATACTAAGTATATTATGTTAACCCATTGGCTACGATTTGATAATGAAACAACACGTATTTGCCATAGACTCCGGCCCGCATTATCTCGGACTTAGAATTCCACTGCGATTTCGCTATTAAACTACCGAAACTGTCGGTCATGTGACTCATACCCTGCCAATCCTTTTTGCCTCAGTGTATAAATTTAGTTATTTACAATAAAACAGGGAGATATATACTGATATCCCTTAACATCTCTTTTTGTTTTGCCTAATAATTTAACTATGTCGTGAATTATCATTATACTTGAACTGTATTGACTTTTATTTTCGGTTTAGATGGGATCGACCTATTATACTGATGTTTTCTTTTTCATAAAAACATCCAAATCAAAAGTAATATCTAACATGATACATACATTAAAGGGGGATCTGGTGATTATTTTAAAAAAAATAGATTTTAAAATGAAAAACACCAAACCTCATAGCCAAAAGAGCATTACATTTAAATTTTCAACAGACAATGTTAAAATAATCAAGCACTTTTTTACATCTAAATGTTGAAAATAGCGGCCTATTAAAAGTTTAGCTAACGATTGCTACCATGACTTTTTTATAGAAAAAACAAAACAAAGCAAAACAAATCAAGAAAGCTAACAAACAACTTTAAGTTCTGTATTTTCAGAAATAACCATTCCAAATTTCTTTGTAAAAAAAAAAGTAGATTTTCAAGACGACAAAATTTAATACTGCAAAAACACTCATGTTGAAGTCGCTAAAAATCACGACTGTTGCCAACATGGCTATTTTAATCCAATCCAAAATCAATCAATCAGAACTGTTATTTAGAATTCAAAGAAATCCAGATCAGGTATGCACACTTAACATGCTAAAACAGAACTTTGACTTCGCAAGAACATTAGTGTGCAGGCTCACATGAAATACAGCCTTGGTATTAAATGCGTAAACAAAATTGTTAGAGCGGACAAGTGAACTCAAGAAAAAGGAAAACATGGCATGTTTTTGTACTTCTTCCTTTGCATAGACAACAATAACAAGGAACACTTTGTCAGATGAGGTTTTTCCACAGAATTACTCATACAGCGACACTGCAAGGATGTTTAAAATAATGCCAGTAATTGGGTTTTGTTTTCAAGACTCACCAAATCGCAGAGCAAAACCACCGGAGCTTGTTTCCACATCTTGATCTTATGCGATCCAGGTAGACAGCAGAAACCTTGCGAAAGAGTCTACCAAATACAATCCAAATGAGTTTCCACTTTCTCCCTCAAAAGAAATCGTGTTCTTCTAATTCCAAATACAATTCGATGGTAGATTTTCTCCCGAAATCGAGAGAAAAAATGGAGAGACGGTGAGAAGTTAGTCCAGCAGAATTGATAGATTGTCTTGAAAACGGGAGTTCCAGATTGAGAAGGAGGAGAGCGAAAGATTAAAAGCCTCCTAGAGTGCTAAAAGATATTGCAGCAGTCAGTGGCATTGGTGAGTGCGAAGAGGTCGAAATGAAGTAGCCATTTTCCTGGTCCTATAATGCGTACATTCAATTAAAGATATCTTCCAAATAGCCAAGAGAATAGCGTTCCCTGACCCAGTCGAGTGATGGAAAGCTTGGGCCGTGAGGAGACGGAGTGGATGCTCACTTGGCAACGACAGGGCGAGGAATAGATGGAGAAGTTGTCCGGATGCAAGCCTTTACCCCCTGCGATTGGAGCGACGTAATGCTCATCTCTCTTTATCCACGCAAATGAAGTAACTGCTGTCTGCATCCCTGGTCATATACTATGATTACCTGCAACTGCTCGTAAACTCCTCTGTTGTTCTTTTCACGCTCTCTCCCTCTTTTTCTCCCTCTCCCCCTATTCCGTCTAGCTTTCGTTGTGTCTCTGTGAATCTGCGTCTCTCTCTCTCTCTCATTCTTCTTTTTCCTTTGATTTTTTTTCTATCTTCCTCTTACTATTTTCTTTCTTTCTTTCTTTCTTTCTCTCCCTCGCTCTTATTATTCGTTATTCTTCTTACCCTCATTGTGTCCAATATTTGTTATGTCGTTCCCCTTTCTTCTGCCTCACTCTTGTCTATTTGCCACTGCCTCTATGTCGTTTTTTTTTTCTTTTTAACATGATGTGTTCCCCCCCCCCCTTCTCTCTATCTTACTCATCTTTCTCTCTCCCTCTCATGTCTCTCTCTCTCTCTTTCTCTCTAAATATTTTGAGTGTGTGATTATGTGTGAGTGTGGGGGGTTAAGTGTGTGGATAGGTGAGTGTGTGGGTGTTAGTGTTTGTGTGTGCGTGAGAGAGAGAGAGAGAGAGAGAGAGAGAGAGAGAGAGAGAGAGAGAGAGAGAGACCAGAACATGCGTGCGCAGGATGCGGATGTATATTTACATATACAGTAGGAACTGCGACTGCAATTCGATCTAGTGAAGATGGCAAGTTAGCTTAGACGTATACAAAATCAAGAAAACGTTCCATTCCGCGTGAATTCGTTAATCAAAGGAATTATCTTATTCATGAGCAATCTGTCTTTTTTTTTTTTTGGGGGGGGGGCTATAAGGCTCTCGATCTCTCGGGGGCTATGGCGTCTGCTTTATTTGCATAGCCAATTTTGTTTCGATTGTATAAAAGTGATTTTTTTTTTTCTTCTCTTTCCTCATGGTCTATCTAAATCGTTGACGAGATTATTTTATGCAAGTGAATAATGTATCGAACCACTTACATACCTTCTTCATGCGTGTGCTTCCAAACTTAAGAAAATAATGACTGAATAAAATGCCTATAGCATCAAATAATAAAGCTGAACATATGGTGAAGACAATCGAGAAGGATATGAAAGTGATGAATTTATTATAATTAAAATAGGACTAACATACAAAACGCGATCATGATCTCATTGCGCATTTAAATCAGAGGAAACTGAGATAAATTAATCATAATATTGGAACAAATATTGAAATTAATTGTGATTAAACGATTCGTCCTTACGTTATTACACTTTTTTTCACCAATTTCCATATTACATTTCCAAACTAAATGAAGATACATGGACCTACCATTTTACTGATATCACTTTCAATCTGGAAATAGATCCGTGATTGATTGTTTTTGCAGTCATTTAGAGAATTCAAGTAGATAACTTATTTCAATTTATTGGACATTCAAAACATTAACCAATTCATCTTGCGGATTCCGTTGCTTAATGTACATCATCTGTGATTCCGTAATAAAGATGAACCATTTTATAATGCTGTTAACATGATTATTTGATACTTTAATACTATTACTATATCAGTTCACTTATATCAATTCCGAATCTTACATTCTTACAAATTTCCCCAAAGGGGGATTTACATGTAAATGTCCGATCCATTTGGGGTATTTTAAGGCCAGCACAGGGCATATAACTTCCAAAGTTTGTTGGGCAATTCATTATCATCCAGTTGGGCAAGTCATTTTACCATTTTTTACCGTATAGTATAGCATCAAGTTACTCCACTAGAATTTTCAACTTTCATTACATGTTATGATAATTGTTTATTATAACTCGCTATATATTTCGTTCTTTAAAGGGGTTTGTGGGATATCTTCAGCACTTCAAATTAACTATTTGGTTGGAATTCTTTGTATTATTTATTATTTTGTCTCCCTTGACAATGCATTAGGTATTTACCAAATTGTTTTGTCTCTCTCTTTTTGATTTTGTTGAACATGATTTTTTTTCCTGCATCGTTGGATGTTTATTACATTCCTTCGTAGTTCTCTCTCTCTTTCTCTCTCTTTCTCTCCCTCTCTCCCTCTCTCCCTCCCCTCTCTCCCTCTCTCCCTCTATTTCTCACCTCCCCACCCTCTCTCTCTCTCTCTCTCTTCGTATGCCTATTCATGCCACATCAAAGCTACGTGGCATATTTGCAGCCCTTTTCCCTTCACATGCTGTTTCATCAAAGTTGTATACTACTTAACGTATATTTTCAATCTCTCTCGGAGTTCCATTACCCTCATCAAACAGTATAAGGTTTAATGGAAATCATAGAGGCAATAACCTTTAAAACCAATCACACATGACTTATAGATTTTGTTTATTGTACACCTGCTATGCTTATATTCATGATATGGAAGACTCAATAGCACAGGAGCATTCTGTTTTTCCTAACGGGAAAAGATCTCGAGGGTTTTCCCTAAGATTAAGTTCTCCCTTGTTTTCTTCCCTTTTCTCTTCTTGATGTACTCCCAAATGAGTTTGAACTGATTCTGAAAGGCATTGAACTGCATTAGACACCTCTTGTCAAGATTCAAGGGTTCCATTTTCTCCTTACAAATCTTTTTTCTTACTTTTTCTCAGAGCACTCCCATTAATTAATCATTAATTGTGTCAGCGGTCTACGTTTCCCGAGATTTTTTTTCCCCCTTTAATCAGAAATTTGGCACTTTCAACGTTTCATCGTAAGAAAAGATATGATAAATGACATATGTTCATCCCACGATATCATTTCAAACAATGCTTTATATCGCATTCAATCAAAGACTTATACGTCGAGTTATGTATATTCCTCCATTTTTCCCCCATTTAGTTATCGCTTACGTTTGCATCAGGTTCGAAAACGGAAACATATTCGCTTGGGTGTGGCGTAATTGAGAAATAAAGAAAATTCGTTTTATATTGTATACTATGAACTTACACTATTTACACGATTCTGCTCTCGCATTTATGCATAATTTGTTTCAATCGCCATATGTTAACATTTGATTATTATCATTATTATTATTATTATTATTATTTATTTTTTATTTTTTTTATTTTATTTTTTTTGCATTAATGCTTATGACGCTCTTCGTCGCTATGCATTTCAGGAAAGATTATTAACAGATTATGGGGAATTGATTAGTATAAACATGCCAATGCTCAGAGTTGACTAACTACCGGACTGTCAGGCAACCTTCTTGATCTAATCCTAGCTTTCAGGTGGATCCGAAAACCAAGCGGATGCATCCATAACGTCCTTGTGACTCAAACCATGAATATACTACCGAACGGTATAATATCCATGCTCTAACCTGACTGAGACTCCAAAAGGCTACGAAACTGCAGTAGAGGTATCTCTTACAACCTTCTAGCTCTAACATGATGCTCTAACAAATATGAATACGACATGGAATCATTCCTTTCAAGGACATTGCTCTTATTAAAACTACAACGTTTGCCAAACTGCTTAAGGAGGCATCACATCAGATTTTCTTGCACTAGTCCGCGATTTGAAGCGGATATATACGAAAACTGCAACAGCAGCTAACCACTTTCTAGCTCTAACTCGAGACTTCAAAGGATACGCCAGTAAGGCATACTGCAGAATTTTGTTGTTCTGATCCAGGACTCGGAACGGATACGAACTTGCCGCGGAGGAATCTCCTAAAATCCTCTCGTTCTAATCCAAACTCTACTATAACGGATATAAGATTACCGCGAAAACATCCTTTGAAACCTTTTTGCTCCAATACTGGATTCCAAACGGATACGAAACCCGCCGCAGAGGAAACTCGCAATACATCTCTGAAAGGATAATAAACTGCCGCGGATACATCCTCAAAAACCTTCCCGTTCTACCCATAGAGCACAAAAATGCCATGACTGCAGTCCTTACCACCCTCTTGCTCTAACACAAGACTCCAAAGAGGAGACGGAAGATGAGGCCATGAAGATTGTGAGAGACCGAGTGGATCATCCGGTGTTCGATTTCGTCGACGTGTCAAGAAAAAAAGTCGGAGGTAAGAAACTATGACCTACAAGCACGCGAGCTGAATGATGATGCTTCAGTGGCTCTCTCTCGCTCCAAACGCGGCTAGAAATCTCGGTGACATTCTTCGAACCTTGAGGTGCAACCGAATCGCTTTCTCTAACGACAAGCGTATTGATATGCCACTATCGCTGCTAGCTGTTTTCCACTTCCATCAAACAAGAATAATTTTAAAGTTCCGCCCCATTTTCATTACCCAAAATTTGAAATTCACGAGGATTCGGCCCAAATGCGACCATAATTATTATACTAATTGGCCCGATTTTCACCGATTTAATTTGGACCCCGAAAGGGTACAAATTGCGAATAAAAAGTCAAAAATAATTGTTTTATTAAAGTCAAAATCTGGACAAATTAAAGAAATAAATGAAAACATTTATTAGCCTTTCATTTCCTGAAGACCATGAAGGCAATGAAATTTTCGCTTTTTTGTCTTTCTTTCTCTTTTCTTTAAATTGAATAACAAATATTTTTTATACTTCTTTGCTTTTTTTATCGTTTTTTTTTTTTTTTTTTTTTTTTTGTTGCTACCCATTATAAATTTGTGGTTAAACGGCTGTTCAGATATGTCCGATAACCATAACGATAATGATATTTTTCATGAAAGGTTCATCCTAGAGCTGCCTTAATACTATTAACAGTCACGCGCATACTCACACGTACACATCATACAGTAGTGCGTATCTTTAATCGATATATCGTTATCGTTATCGGACAAATGTGACTAGCCCTTTAGACTACGATAGAAGGAAGAGCAGTCATAGCATTATATACAAAATTTAAGATGAAGTTTTCTTTCTTTTCTCGAAATGTATATTTAGCCATTCATTCGAAGTCAAACACAATAAGCAATTAGCCTTGTATAAATTAGGTAGAAACTATCATGTTAAAACTAAAATGATTTTGAAAATTAATTATCCAATATGGTACCCGGCTGCACTTATAGCAAATTGATATTGATAGCCTTATACCTATATCCGTGAAGACTACACATACTTTTGAAAACAATATCATAATCATTATTTAGATATTAAGTTGATTTAACTATAAATAAAACTCTCTGACCAGGTGGTTGTGGCGATATAATGAAGGGTGATGAGTGATATACATGCATAAACTGGTTTCACAAGGTAATTAGAAGGAGTGAATGATATTCACTGAGCGCGAAAAACAAATACCGGCGTATTGAAATGACTCGAAACAGGCATGGAAATAGCAACGAGGTCTGGAATATTGGATTCTTGCTCAACAAAACATAATATGTGCATGATTATTGCAGCTCGATCTGCGTGTAACCTCGTATCCTCTTATAGATATGGAAAGTCTCAGGAGTGATAAACAAGTATGGTTTTCACCATTTCTTTTTTTAGGGGGGGGGGGGTAGGTTGTCGAACTTGACAACCAGTCTATACCTCCATACAACCCCTAAGGAAAAGGGGGGAAAATGATTTTCTTCTTTTTTAACGGGGGGGGGGGGCACCCTATGATTAGCAATCGATAGCGTGCAAACCTCTAGGGGATCATGCATTTAATAAATCGAATATTGTTAACTTGCTTTCGTAAATCGAAAGTACAACTTAAAAGGAAAAGCGTATATTGAGTTTTGCTTCAAACAGTATTACTTTGTTAACGTTTCAACAACAAAAAAGGCAATTGGGTAAATTAACTATATCTGATGAGGTCTACTGTATGTTTATGAAGTCGATTTTGGTGACAGCAATCAAATCACATATACATATTGTAACAGCGGAACTACGAGTATAACGAATAAGTCATGTCTCTGGACAAAATGTAAAAGCAGAAACATAATTATGAAAGTTGTTGTTAGTCTCATATTACTCTCTCTTGGGGAGGGGGGGGGGGAAGGGTGGGGGGTCGGACTAAATATTCGACATGTTAGCCCCCCCCCTCCCCCCCCCCCCCCCCCCCCGCCACTACTTTTAACATATGGAAAGGAAATGATAAAAGGTTTATCAGACTTTCTCATTTGAAGAACGTGTAAAACTTACGGTCTTTAGTATTTGCGATTTTATTTTAAACAAATTAATGGGGGTCTCAAACCCCCTAGAGCACATCCCTCCCCATCTCCTCCTCCGGAGACATCTTAGGCCGCGTATTTGAGCAGACAATGACGAACATTCAACTGGCAAGAGTGTTTTTCATTGTATTTTACTTGTTAGAGTACGTCAACATATTCTAAGAAAAAGGGAGAAATGATATCCTTTGCTGTATCATATTTTTCTATATTTCTTTGAAGAAAAAAAAAAGGAAATTGTATTTTTATACAACGATAACAGCTTTGACCGGAAAACACATCTAAACGTGGTCTGACGCACGTTGGGTTTTTAGGATAATCGTGGATTTCAAGAGCAATTTTAAAATCTACATATCAAACCTAAACTGCAATTGACGCATCAAATTAAAATAGCACTACTTTTCTTTGGACTTTCTCATCTTTAAATTCAAAGCACTGCAGCGCAATGAATTCAATTTGCAGTATATTATCAGTATCACTCGACCTTTTCAAGAAGATTAAGATATCAAAATAGATGATTGCAACGTTTTTTTTTTTTTTTTTTTTTTTTTTTTTTTTTTTTTTTTTTTTTTTTTTTTTTTTTTCTTGTTCCGGTTTGCACTGGTCGCAGGGCTATTTTTTAATGCAGGCCTTTAGGCTCTGAAAAGACTACCCTGTTTTTAAATAAAACGTAATAAAAAGTAATGAATAAATGATTAAATGAATAAATAAATAAGTATTTTGTTATACCATCGTCCGACACCGTCTGTCACCTACATAATTCATTGAAAGCTTATCCTTTAATTGAAATTTTTATCTACATAACTGTACATTATTTTTGCGAAACATACTCTATAAATCGAAATAAAATCATGAAAATGAATAGTATCCTTTAGTTCATGATATAACAAGAAACATTTTAAGAGAAATTACTAAATTTAAAGTAAACATGCCAAAGATAACCTTGATTTAAGATAAATAAAATCCTATATACCCCCCCCCAAAAAAAAAAAGTAAGAAGGAAAAGGTAAATTCAATTTGTAAAACATCCTGGAGGTTCTGTAAATGGCTGTTTTCAAGTCAAATTGTGTTTTATCAACTCTGCTGGGTAGATTTTATTCTCCTTGTATTTTCTCTTCGAGAAGTGTAGTGTTCAACATGATACAAGAGCTAAATGCGATTCTATAACCTCCTCCCTTTCTCTCTCCTTCCTTCTCCTCTCTCTCTCTCTCTCCCTCTCTCTTTCTCTCTCTATCTCTCCTTCTCTCTCTTTTTCTCTTTCGTTATCTCTGATGATATACCTATCTCGCTCAAACTCGTTGGGTTAATTCTTGTTTGATTCGTTTAAACATTATAACTATCGCTAACTTATTTCTATTCGCTTACCATCTTGAGAGGGTCCTTGTGATTATACGGTGAAGATATGCATCCCATAACTTGATAATCCTGCAAAGGAAACAAAAGAAGACATTCAGAGAAAGGCCATGCATTTCTCGAACAGACAGACAGAATTTAGTAATGAAATATTCTCGTACCCATTCGCTTCACCTGGGTCTAGTGTGGCAAATGTAGATTGATGTCTTGCCAAAGGGCGTGAGTCGTGCAGCAGAGATTCGAAACCCCGCACTTTGTGGTTCACAGTCCGGGGACCTATCCACTAGACCACAACATCTCTGTAGTTGTGGGGGGGGGGGGGGGGTCATCAAGTGTCTTGTCAGTGATTTTTACCGACAAATTTGTTCTCAGTCAATCAGATGCAAGGATTTCAGTAGCTTATAACAGTTATTGTAAACTGTCAGTGAAATCAAGTTCATGAAACAGGGCTCAGACCAGTGATGGATTGAGGAAAGCCCCAACCGACCCCCCCCCCCCTCCCACCCCTCTTTGAGACCAAATTGGCATAACTTGAGTAACCAACAAAAATGTTGCCCTTTAATTATTGTGAAATATTTTGGAATTGTGCCCGCCCCCTTTTCTTAAGTCCCTGATCTGCCTCTGGTTTAGACGTCAAATATTCCATTGACATTCGGCTCATGGGTGTATGATTTCACCATGGAGATACAAAATCCCCGTGATTCCCCGAACCTTCCAAATTATTGATTCGCAAAAAGACAGTGGCATGGGCGTGTATCGATAAGATCCGTGTTAAGGCATGATCGTGATTAAACATGTGAATTAGAACTGCCAAGGACAATATTGTCAACAAGAACGCTTTATGGTATTACGGTATTAGTCTGGATTAGAGTTCGTTACTAGGAATATAAAGGTCTACATCAACACTTCACCATAACAAACACTAGAGATCAAAATTGAATCGAGAATGGCATTAGTACATGTATACTTTATCCTCTGCTCAACCCACGGAAAACTATGCTATGGTTGCAAAATAAAAACAAAATCATATTCGGCAATTTCAAAATCTTACCGTATTTCAGGCAATTTGTTTTTCTCGCAGCATGTTAGAGACTTACGTAATCTAGGCAAATTAGACATTGCATTATTTTAAAAACAAAATATTAAGCTGATATAAAAAAAAAACAATAAATCTATTTAAGAATCAAATTCCTTTTTTAGTTATACATTTACCGAAAGTAATTGAGATCCATTTGGTTACTAAATATCCATCAGTTTTTAAAAATCATATCGTTCTCAATATTTTATAGTCTTTTTATTAGTTCAAATATATGGAAAGAAGTTAGATTACAGGCTTTCGAAGCAGTAATCTGACCTACTTAATTTGTCACCGGGATTGTGGATTATACAAGCAACCCAGTTTAATTATGCAATCGAACGAATTGAATATCCGGAAAAGATTTGCTCTTTAGATGTTGTTTCTTAGCAGTTTTTTGTTTTTTGTTTTTTGTTTTTTGTTTTGTTTTTTGTTTTGCGGGGTTCCCCCCCCCCCTTTTTTTTTTTATTCTAGTAATTGCTTCATCTCGTTTCGTAGGCTTATGTCCGAAATAGTATACAGTGGGTATTATCGAGCGGAAGAGATTGGGAAATTATGAATACCCACGGGCCCATCTTATTTGTTCGGAACATGAATAAAACGATGGTAAGTTTAGTCTGCGGAAGCAAGGATATGATAAAATTGTCTGAAATTAGGATAAAAAGCAGGGAAACTGAACCCAGAACTATCAGAACATACCACAAACCCAACCTCTGAGCTACTGTTCACCATCTGCAAAAGCTGTAGTAGTATCCCGTGTATCAACGTTATAAAGATTTTGGCTCAGTCGGTCGATATAGGATAATCAATCTATGACAATGACAAAATAACCTACGTCTTTCGTTTCATTTTGACTTCACATCTCCAATTTAAGACGTCTTTTCATAAATATCATAAATATCACCCCCCCCCCCCCCCCCCCGCCCCCGGCCAGGGAAAAAGCAATAAAAATATCAAGTAAATATTGTATGCGTATAGAAACGGGAAGTATCCACGTTTTAGATTGGAATGTTCATGTACTAACAGAGTGCGAACAAGGATTGGAAAAGAAGTGGGTATAGACTTGCAAAGGTTCTGGTGAATGTTTGCAACGAATTAAGAGGTTGCATTCTATTTATTTAAAACCCATGATGTCTCTGGCAGATTACATTATCTTAGAGTTTCAGAAGTCAAGTTTATAATATCAAAGACGTATCTACGGCGCGTGCCGGAAAAAAAAAAAAAAAAAAAAAAAAAAAAGAAGCTCATCCAGGGTGGAGGACGGGCAAAAGTAACAAGCGTAAGGTTAAATTTAAAAGAAGGAAAAGGTTACGAAGAATATCATCCCAATCTGAGCCGGTCATCTCCGTGTCTAATTGGACCAGTCTGCTATCTGACAACTGCGAACAAACGTCATGTTTAGAAAAGATCCATGCCCCTATAGCCACGAAAGAAAATAATCAAAATACCCCGGAGCCAATATGTTCGACTCGAAGCTACCCCGACAGTAAATACACGCACGCACTCCCACACGTCTAAACATAGGGTACGTCTATATGGTGGATATTTAAACCACGTTTTACTGTTAATATGTTCCATGCGGTGTGAAATTGATGGGATCAGAGCTTAAATTGTATGGACAGCATCATCTCAATTCGCTGTCGGCGCAATTTCACAGTTATTTCACCAGCATGCAGCGGACAACAAATATGATTAAAGTTAAACCTGATCAATTCGGTTTTACAAAAGCATATGGACATACTCTTAACAAACTCACTTGTAACGTCTTACTCGCCTTGTTACTAATGATTAACTTTGCGTCAGTTTCTTTTCTCCTTCTTTTTGGGGGTCTGTTGCGAGTGACAATATTTTTGGATCTTTGTAGCCGCGCCGGGTTTTTGTACGGGAGCCATGCTAATCGGATTTGGGATAGGATTACATTTTCTGCTCGGTTGCTTACAGGGAGAGATGAGAAGAGAACAGAGCACGAAGAGATTTAAGAAACTGGAAGATACTGTCAGAAGGTATCATCGACTTGTGATTAATGACTCCTCGTAATCTACGGATTGGGTATTCAGAGTCCCTTAACTATGCTCATGCTCCGCATGCTCTGTGAAGAAGAAAAAAATCTTATTTCTTTGTCAACCACGAAAAAACCCCGAGATTTCAATCAGAGTGTTGATAAAAAGCACATTTTTCTGCTATCAACCAACAAATTAGCTGGTTGTACTTTTAACAGAACATCGTCTGTTTGAAGGATATGTGTAAAAGATATGGCTTTTTCTTTCTCTCCCTCTCTCCCTTATTTCCTTTTCCTTTATTTGTCTACAACCATATAGGGTCAAACAACTTTTTCCTGGTGGGAGGGAAGGGGGTATTGTTGTTCCATTGCCATCTCACGTTCTGCATTATCTGTATTACATACTTTTCGCAAAACGGCACGACTGTAATTAAAATAAAAGTCCTAAAAATCGAGGGGTAGTAATTTCTTTTACTTTTTTATTTTTTGAGGGGTAGTAAATTGAGTATATATACCCAGGCTTCTCGGTAGAAAATTATTTCCGCATGGTCAAAACTGAAAGAAACACGCCTCTCTTGAATCCCAGGAGGTGATTCGAGAGGACCAAAGAAATTTTGCAGGTGGAAAGGAATGCACTGGCAAATTTATTGGTACAAATTGAGTGAACTATGGTCTCATGGCATTACAGGGAGTTGGAAGTATGCGTTGACATATTTATTACCCCTTATTAGTACTCTTGTCAGTGAGAATTCAGACATGGGTTTTAGCACCATACATGTTATATACCTGCTCTCTATAACATAAATCCCTTGAATGATGCTGATTCTCTCTCTCTCTCTTAATCATATTATTTTATTCGCATTATCTCCAAGATTTTCGACGTGGATTAAATGTCAACTTATAAACTATTGGTGGAAGGGGGATTAACATAACTTTTCAGATGTTCGGAGAACGTGATTTCTTGAGGGGGCTGGACCTAACCCATTGATATACGGGTACTGGGTAGTTACTATGTTAAGTCGCTGGGAAAGAAAATAATTCAGTAGGGATATTGGATAATGCATAGCAACTGCAAACTCCCTGATTACTCAAAATACCAACAAAAAAAAAATACTCTTCATGGTGATTAGATATATCATTTCATTTCTTCACTTTGGTTCAGCTGACAGCGTTGAGGGGCGAGGCAAACGAGAAATAATCTCAGGTATAAGTCATTTTGAAAAGTAGGACGTTTTTATAAACGACCTGGAAAATATGACAAGGTTACATTGAATCCTGGTTGCGGTGGAGTAATCAAACAATCGTATTTGTCTTTCTCAGTGTCCCTGTTAGAATTTACCACGTTAATAAAAGGTTGTCGGTGTCAGTTTCAGAGAGTTACTTATATTGATTCCTGCAGAAAATGTGAAGAAAGGTTTCGCTTTCATTTCCAACGTACATGCTTACCTACATTTTTTCTTTTTTTTTATATTGCATATGCAATGGTTTGATACATTCGTCATCTGGAATTTCAATTTTTACCCTTTGACCTTGGCTACATCATGTTCGAAAATTATAATGATAATAGTATTAATAATAATAATAATAATAATAATAATAATAACAATAATAATAATAATAATAATAATAATAATAATAACAATAATAATAATAATAATAATAATAATAATAATAACAATAATAATAATAATAATAATAATAATAATAATAATAAAAATAATTATGATAATGTTAATAATAATAATAATGTTAATAATAATAATAACAATAATAACAATAATAATATTATTATCAATTATAATAATAATGATAATGATATAATAATAATAATAATAATAATAATAATAATAATATTATTACTACTACTTATACTAATAATAATAATATTAATAATCATGTTAATAATAATAATAATGATAATAATAATAATACTAATAATAACAATAATGAAGTTAACAACAAGAGTAATAATGAAAATAATTATCATTATAACAAAATAATGATAATAATAATAATAATAATAATAATTCGTCTCTTTTATGTTGTTTCTGTTTTGTTTGTTGTTGTTTTTTGTGTGTGTTTTGTTTCTTCGTTTTGTTTAGAAGTATAAGGTTAAAGTATTATGGGAAAAAAAATTGAAAAAAAACAAATCTGAGTACAAGAAAATTCGTTCATTTTAGTTCCTAGGAAAATCCAGATCAAGTTCAACATGTTCAAAGGTAAAATATTTTTTTCATAATATCATATGACATCAATTTACAATTTAATAAGTCCTAATTTCCATTACATGATTACTATCCTGAGGGTGACGAGGATATGATATCACTGAGGTAATTTCCCTACTATTTTTATTCTCTCGCAATCAGTACAACTGGAATTGATCCTGTCTGTTTAAACAGTTTATAGTTTTAAAAAGTAGAGTAAACATTCAGAAATTTATAAGAATAATTTGAATTATGTGCACATATACCGACATGAGCTGCATAATAGTTTTTTTAATGCATATTCCCGTTGGCAAAGCTATCTGTTATTTGATATATTTTCTAGAGTATACTTTCATGTGATTTCGAGAAAATTGATTATTGCCTTTTCTGCTGGCTGTATATAATCACGAAATGAAAAAAAATTGCGCAGATTAGACTGAGCACAATATGCCCTGCACATGAGGGAAAAAACATCTTTATGGAAATTGGAGAACTCTTATTCAAAATGGGGAAGGCACTCGAAATATAATGTAATTCGCTCTGGGCAACTGGTTGAGATCAGTTTACTGATATATGGAAAACTGACTTCATTCGGCCGACTTTATTGTGGGCACAAGGCGCTTCGATATAGGATGTGCACCTGAAATCTTATTTTCTGGAAATGTATTCACGGTAATCATAATGCCATTTCGAAAAGCCTTGGCTACGTATACCTCTCTCTTTTTCTCTATATACCATGTCTATCTGCTTCGTTTCCTTTATTCCTCAATATCGCATCTGTGTTGTACAGGTTTTTCATATAAATCAATCCTCATACTCATCTTAATCTAGATGCGGAACTACTGTAGATGTAAAAACGAAGCTCTCGATTTAGAAAAAAAACAACAACAGATATTGCAGTTCAATATTAATAAACAAATAGTATATTTCAAAAGCACCTTACCACACCCCTCTCCTCCCCTTTTTAATACAGAATTTTACCCTTCTGCGACTCTTTTGATGTCTGAGATAAATCATCCCTCATGTTTCATTCTAATCTTGATGCTGAACCACTGAAGTTAAAGGGGCAAATTTTTCGGTCATAAAGAATAATTGCAATGGAATACTAAGCAACTGATAGTTAATTCCATTAGCATCCCACCACTAACCCCCCCCCCCCCCCCGCCCCCTTCCCTTTCCTCTTCCTATTTATAGAAAGTATTTCGGCAGTGCTCTCTGATCTAATTTAGTACTCTCTATCTTGATCGTTTGTAGTATAGGACAACTGATATTGCATTTACCCTTATAGTTACTTGCTCTCTCTCTCCACACTCTCCCCCCCCCCCTCTCTCTCTCTCTCTCTCTCACACACACACACACACACACGCACTTACTCTCATTCTCTTTGTCTCTCTCAACCTTTCGCCTTCTTTTTATCGTCCTCTCGCTTACAATTACGCCGAAATACGCAATACATATGCATGCATATATACTGTAAGCAACAACCAAAAAAATAATAAAATTATGATACTTGATGTATAGAGCAACGCATCGTTCTGCATTACAAAAGATGTTCATTACGACACACTTATGAAAATGATAATAATACACGATGGGTGTTGAATGTAAGCATTGTTACCTTACACTGAGGAGTCGGCCAAGAGACAATCAAGATTCTGCGATGTTCAGTGGATATATTTCTAGTTCAGAACCTTAAAGGAGAATGAAACCCTGGGGAAATATCAATTTTAATGAAAAGAGAGGATAAAGAGAAGCAGTCTTTTAAAAAAGTTCCATCAAAATCGGTTACGAAATGAAAAAGTTATGAAAGTTTGAAAAGTCTCAATTAACTTTCTATGGCAATCCTCAAATTGGCAATGTTGCTTCAAAATGGCAGGTTTTAATAGTAGTACAACTCTCCATATGTTTTGTACACAAAATTTCATATTTTCTCTATTATCTCTAAAGATGCTGCTTGTCTTTTTGTGAACTCAACATAATTATGCTGTGTCAAATACATTTTCCCATGATATATCTTGAGCTAAGAAGGAGACAAGCTTCACCTTGAGAGATAATGGGGAAAATATGAAATTTTGTGTACAAAACATGGAGAGTTGTACTATTAAACCTGTCACTTTGAAAGCAACATTGCCAATTTGAGGATCGCCATAGAAAGTAAATTGAGACTTTTCAAACTTTCATAACTTTCTCATTTCGTAACCGATTTTGATGGAACTTTTTTTTTTAATTGCTTCTCTAGCTCTATTCTCTCTTTTCAATAAAATTGATTTTTCCCCAGGGTTTCATTCTCCTTTAATCCTGTTGTTACAATAAATAAGAACTCAAATCAGAACTCAACATGCATAGAAGGAAGACATCATGATTGTTGCATTGTGGGAAGAGATGCGATCCGGCCAAAATAGTGAGTTGCATCACGGAGGGCTTGGTCAGTCTTGACCCTCTTCGGAGATAATATTGAGATCCGGTCATGCGATTGTAAAAGAAAAAAAAAACTGTCTGAAGCAATAAGGAAAGGGTAATTATGTAGTCCATTAGAATTGATGTGTGCTGTGAGGTTTTGAAATCACCGAAATAAGAGGAGATTTACTCACTCTCCAAACAGTAATGGATATATGGGACTACTCACATGTTGCATCAAAGTTTGGTCCAAATATTTCAACTCTTTCTCCTCATATTTCGAATACGAAGGCATTTGTGTAGCAATACTTTTCAGTAGACATTTCTGCTATGATACCTATTCTCTCTCAGTCACATGAAAAGAAAGAGAAACTTCACGAATTATCTTAAACCTTTTAATACCAGAACTCAGCCTTGTTTTTTGAGAGATAAAAGTTCTTTACAGACGACGCCACTGCTGCTGCACTTAAATCCGCTTTCATGTGACTGCCCATGCAAGCAGTCTTCTCCCCCTTCCAATTAGGGGCTGGCATGCAGGGTTGATCCTTTCTTGTCAACCCCTGACACCTTATAAATCCCCCGACTTTAATGGTTTCTTCCACCTTCAACGAACCTAAATAAAGTGATTTCAGAAAGGTTGTAAAAACAAAGGTCAACGTGAAATGATATGATGGCGGCCATTCATGCAATTTTTCACGAAGACGAATAGCCTGTTAAATAAGATTTTTATGGCGTTTTGGTATCTCATCTCATGAACAGGATGAGTGTGAAGATAATCGTTAGGCTTCGAAGGAATAAACAACGTAGGCGTGGTAAGTAAGAGCATATCAGTATCACATGTAAGACGAATAATAATGATTTCAACCACCCCTACCATCCCCTTCCCACACATAAACACTCACACACAAAAAATAAGTATATATATATATATATATTTGTTGGTTCACCAAATATAAATTTTGAATGTGAAATATATATATATATATATATATATATATATATATATATATATATATATTAAGGTTCACCAAATATAAATTTTGAATGTGAAAGAAAATGAGAGAATAATGATTGCGTAGATTAAATCAAAGTTCACCAGAGATGTCCTCCCTTTATCATGTTTATGAAATTTTTGCAAAGGTTGAAAACATTTCTCCGCTGGGCAAATGTTCACAGGAACAATGTTCCGACGAAATGCAGTGTAAAAATATCAAAGGCTCACTTCACCTGAGGAGATTAAATCGAAAGCTCCTCGTGTGTGTATTCAATACGATGTTGTGAACTTTATTTTTTTTAAATACATATAATATATGCAACGTTTTGACCATTTTTTGTCACTCAAACAGTAATGTGTAATAAATGTTCAATTACGACAAACGGAAGAAAAGAGGTCTTGTGTAACTTATTTGTAATCATATTCCTATATACATATGATATATATGATATATGTCATACTGACAGTATGAAAAAAAAAATTGACACCTTGGATATTACAATACAGATTTCATAATTCCACTTTCAAAGTGCATTCACAAGTACCCTTAACCTTTCTCGTTGCTTACACGATCACAAAACTGCTGGTAGTTGACAACCATTGGTAATAAATGTAGGCCTGTACCCGATTTGAAATATATTATAGAAAATCAGGGCTGGCTTGCCATTAGCAGGAGTACCAAGAGTATAGGCCTACTTCCTACTCGGCTCGCTGTCCCAAAGAATATTGATTTCGGGTCATAGCGCTCCCGGTAAACCATTTAAAGCGATTTATATCTACTTAGATGAAGCATGCACTATATCACTTCCGTCGCATCGCATTTGGGATTGATCTATGATTGTACGGCTCGAAAATAAGCCATTATAAAGGCATAAACGAAGGGGCGGCCGCCTGGGCAGGGGCGTTTAACAGAAAGATAGAATTCCTTCCTAAAGACTGTTTAAAGGCAGGTATGGTTAATCTTGTTCAAGTTAAGCCCCGCTCAAACGATGCGTCATTCGATTGCGTCATTACCTGCGCTAATCGAGCGTGTGAAGGCCATTGACCCATACGCCCGTTATTTTTTAAAGATATCACTCTTCCATGACTCGCAAAAGACCGTAGAAGTCACTGACGCGGTCCTAACATCAGCAAATGACTCCTCGCGTGAGCCGAGCTTCAGCGTTTTCAGTCAAAATCTACATGTACATGTATTTGACTATGTGTTTAAAACTATATGGTATATGCAAATTATGAATGTGCCGTCTATAACCATAACCAGCAAATGTTTTTAAAATCCAAAATTAGATACCCCACTTTAAGCTGGCCCACTTCATATCTAGTCTGCAAGCACAGACCCTAATTTGACACTTTATCAGAAAATCATTGTGTCTTGAGAGAACCCTAATTCAGCTCCCTTCTGGTCGTTTCAGGAACAGCTATAGTACATGGCCTATGATATTCTTACAGTGCAGACACTCTTTTACGACTGACCAGGGTTTGTGCCTGCAAACTACTTTATATATATATGCATTCGAACGAACAGACACCCCCCCCCCCCTCCCCCTACCACAACGCGTCAACACATGCCCTCTCCACAGGCAGGATCACTGATCTGGGGAGCGTTTCATCAAGCGTTTTGTCAGTGATTTTTACTGACAAATTTGCTCTCAGCCAATCAGATGCAAGGATTTCAGTAGCTTATAACAGTTGTCCGTAGAGATCAGTGGGCAGGATGATACATTGCGGCCCCTGCATAAAGGTAAGTTTAGTAAGTGCACAAAGGCCCGAATTCACAAAGGAGGTTTAAACCATGGCTAAGATTTAAACCTCCGTAAGCGTACTAAAATAAGCGTAAATAAGCGCACATTGCCCATGCGCGCGCTCAAAGAAAATATATGATTGGATCGGATTCCGTGCGCACGTACGCTTAAAAACCCCAGGAGGGGGTTTAAACCATGGAAACTAAACCTCCTTTGTGAATTCGGGCCAAAGTGTTTAAAAGCTGTCGCCTTGTTGTTCACTACTCTTAGTTTTAACTCAATGCGGTTGCTAAACTCATAACACATTTTTTTTTTAAACAGTTGGTTCTGGTAATGAAAAAAAAACTTACAAAATCGCACAGAAAATATAGAGTGAAAATGAGCTACTACTAATATATTATGAAACAAAATATTATTGTATTATTCTGCGAGTAACAACAATGAAATTAAAATATCTAATATATATCGAGACTGTGATAAAATATTTTGTCCCCATATGTGCAAATGTGTGTTAGTGCATTTATGATACGAATGGTATATACAAAAGTATATAATTATCATTCAACTTGTTAATTATTTTGTCGCTGGTTAACAAATACATTTTTTTTTCCTTCATATTACCAACTACCAATGAAAATGGTTTAACTTGTTGAATCGCAAAGCTTCATTAAAATTCAGAATTGAGCCTACCTTTAAACATTAATATAGAGCCATCTTCTCTGGAACATTATGATAGTCCTGTGTCTGCAAGCTGCTATGACATTTCCAAATGCTATTTCACGGAGATAACTCGATGTACATCAATAGTATGACTAAATTCGAGATAGTACATAACGTATCTATCAGGTGCTGCTATATAATTCAGATAATCTGATAATCGTTTTCGCTGAAACTCCAGAATCTATGTCCCGAGCATTGAAAGCGAGCTGTATATAGTACACCTGCCCTGCGTCATATCGATTTTGCATTATGCCATTATGGGACAATTATTTTCGGTGCTAAGATAACACGACCATTTGATCGATTGGGCCTGTGGAAATGGAATAAAAATAGAAGCGGCAAGGCTGGAAGAAAAAAAGAAGGGAGATTCATCCTGCACGGATTGTGTTTGGATAAATTACACAGGGGAAAAAAATCATATGCATATACAGATGCGCTAAACAACTTGTATATTAGACAAAACAACTACTACATGTAGTATGAACGTTAATAATCATTTAGCACTGTTGTATGAGTATTGTTTGCATTTGTACACCTATAGATGTAGTACTTGGTGTGGTGAAATAGTGTTAACCACTGGCGAGACGTTTACAATATCAAATATTTATTTAGAAAGCGTTATGTGTCCGATTTGTTCACATTTTGTTACCATCTGCCCTATTTCCATTTAGATCAGCTGGATTTCATGTGATACAAATGGAAGTGGGGCATATCAAAGTATGATTTTTAAAGGTCGGACAAGTATTCCCATCCATGTAAATATTTGTTAACGTATGATAATCACCACCAGGGGCGGCGCTACAGGGGGGGGCAGAGGGGGCGACCGCCCTCCCCCCTATGATTTTTCAAGTAGTGAAAAAAGAAAAAAGAAGAAAAAAAAGAAGAAAAGGAGGAAGAAAAGGGAAGAAAGAAGAAAGAGGAGTATTAAAAAGAGAGGTCTTAAACATATAACTCTATTTCACCCCTGTTATTTAATGGAGAAAAAATATGACGTCATCTTTAGGTCGTCTTGCCCCTCCTATCAAAATACCCTGGCGTCGCCCCTGATCACCACACTTATGTGGCTTGAAAGTGATAAATATTAACGTAGCCAGTCGGTTGTAGAACAAATGAAATATCCTTGAAAAAATGACATAAATTCACCTTCTGCCATGGCACACGGTATTAAGTGTAATGTACTCGCATTGATGACATTTATCATCATGATCACAGGTCACCCTTAGTACCAGGTTTGTTAAATTTCGACAGCTATATTTTCACAAAAAATAATAGTAAGTTCGCCCCCAAATCATGTTAAATGGTATATTTAAGTTGCTCTTCTGTATTGATTGGTATAAGAAATAATCTTTGAAGTTCAAGGGAAATCCAACCTTAATAGCAAGTTGCTTTGAAAGAAAGATGAAAAATCAGAGAAGCAGATTGGGAAAGTTTGAACGAAATCGGACAAGCAATAAGAAAGTTATGAATTTTTGAAAGTTGTAATCACTATGCATATGGGAATTTCAAATTGGCCGAATAGGTAATGTCACTGTGATGTAGCTGTGGACAACTCCCCCATTCGCTCTAACACACAAAATGACTAAAATGTCACTTTTTTGTCAAAATGCATTACTCAGTAGGATTGTTTTGTTCATGATGACCTATAACAATATGCCATCTCCAATATATTTTGAGTACTGCCCTGAGGGTAAAAGCGCCTCGAAGAAAATCGCAAATTAATGATATTTTTGTGTACGACAAATGGGAGAGTTGTCCACAAAAATGTGATAACTGACTCACCAAATTGCCAATTTGAAATTCGCATAGACGTAGTGATCTCATTTTTCAAACATCCATAACTTTCTTAGTCCTTGTCCGATTTCTTTCAAACTTTCACCATCCTGTTTTTCTTATTTTTCTGCTTTCACACAAATTATCTTATTACCTAGGTTGGATTGCCCTTTCATTCTAAGATTATTTCTAAACTATCTAAACTACTGATATCTGGCTGTGTTGAAATGAGATAATTATTGAACTCAATGCCATCTATAGTTTCGAGATGGTAACTATTTTAAGCCTATAAAGTCAACCATTTCGTGGTAATTCGCAATCTCGAACGCTTTGCAAGACAGTATTATGATTATTATCATGTTAATCGTCAAAGGAGTTTAATCATGATCAGTCTGTGTTGTCGAATAGTTCCGAATTTGCATCCATTTATTCTTTATCATTTGGTTTTCGTAGCTGCAAAGGAAATGTGATTAATTTCAATTTTACAGAAACAATCCTTAAATCCAGTTTGGCTGGAGGCCCAACATGAAGATTCGTTGAAGCAGATGCATCGCTTATGCATTTTCTAAAGGGCATTGGCCCCGAAGACACGGGCAAACAACGAGAAGAATGAGTCCTTCGTCATATTGTTTGGAAAATGGCAAAATCATGAAAATGAGAAATAATGTATCCAGGTTTGTTAGAAGTCTAAAATAATGGATGTTGAATGTAAAGTTGTATCGATAGATGTAAGTTGCCTACCGAGTGATAAGACGCGCTTACTGTGTGTTGGGTGTTGGTGTGTCTGTGTGTCTGTGTGTCTGTGTGTTCTTTTGTAAAGAAATAAAAAAAAAAATACTCATTGTTCTCTGGTAGTTCACCAACCTTCAGCCCTTCCACCGGGCCCGACACCAATGCCCCTCAATAGCTACGCCATAAATAATGTATGATTAAAATGTTGAAGGGACTTGGTGTGAATATTAGAGTAGCCAGTCTAAGAAAGAAGGAGAGGGAGACAGAATTTTAGACTTCTGAAACACTTGACCGATTTTTCTTTCGAGAGGAGTTGCTTAGCAAGCATGTTCTGTTTGTATAACTCGACCAGGATTGGACCAAGTGGAAACTCAACCTAAATGGGGGTCGGAGTTGTTTGATTTCGACACGGGCCCTCCGCTGTCACCATGATTTGGTCGTGGTGACTGTACTTTCAAGAATAACACTGTGACTGCAGCTACAAGAGGGATTGCTTTGAACGAAAGACACGAATGTGGCATTGCTTCAAAGCCAATCACCGAAACGTATTGTCCAAATATCGGTCCAGTTTTAAAGTAAATGGTTTACTCTTTCCATCACCCTGGCCAACGTAAACCATAACAAAGGCGCGTCTTCTTGGGCAAGCCAGGCGTTTAGGTGTTAAAGATAAAGTTGAGTTCTGGTCATGAGATTGAATTGTCAAAGTAGCTGGGAAAGGTTGATTATATAGCACATAATAACTGGCGTATGCTGTAAGGTTTTGGAATCACCGAAATGACAGAAATTGACTCAATCCTGCTTAGAGTCCCATGCACTGCACACAGAAATGTCTATATGGGACTACACATAAATGTTCGGCCCGAACATTTCAGCTGTTTCTTGTCATATTTTGAATGTGAGGGCATTAGAAGAGCAATCCTCTTCAGGGGACATTTCTACTATGATCATCTTCCAAACTAACATTTTTTAAAAATGAGAAAGCTCACAAATTATTTTTTACCTTTCCCAGAACTCCACCTTCCCTTTAATATTAGCATAATGACGTACAAGCTTATTTGAACTCAAGCTCCTTAAATATCATTCATAAAGAAACACCAAAACAATAATAAATAGAAGCCATGGAAGAAGTTTTGTCTTTACCATAACCGATAACGTTTTAAGTGATAATAGGACACTTACAAGCTAGAAAACATTAGTAAATACCCATTAGTTGTTTGTATTAAAAAAGAGATTATTCATGACGCATCCAATTTGGAATGTTCTAGCGAGATATGGTATACCACACTAGACTTCACATGACACGTTGTACATCCAAGGTCCTAAACAACTAAACACAGGGACTACCATTATACATGCTATAAAACAAACTACCTTTCAGACAATTTGTACTCCCTTGGACGATTTTCTAAGGACAACTACTCGCGGACAACTAACTCTTAGGACATCTACCACCTAAAATCGTTACCCAACTGTGTACTTGTCTGAATTCCAAAGGGGATGATCTCGGGGGGGGGGGGGGGGGGGGTGATAGGGAATATGTGTCCTCGGAGATAGGACATTTCCGGAGATGTTTTTACGGGAGGTGTCCTGGGATAGTTGTCCTAGAGGTAGTTATCCGAAGCACCATCCGTTCCGGAGTAATAGTCCGGATGCGGTAGTACATCATTAGGGACACTTATATTGTCTGTGTAAGCGTATATGCACTAACACCTAAGACAAGGCCTTGGATTCGAAGACCGAGCCTATATGCTTTATCAGACATTGAAGACAGACGCTAAGCTTTAGATAAAACAACTGATTCCTGGCACTCTGGAATTAGGAGAGGCGATGAGCACGATTGCGTTTGTACCCAGTACTGATTTAACGCCAAATATCAAGAAGTGCTAAAAGGAGCCATCCAGGTACGTTTAAGACTAAAGCTTAAGTACACATGGAAAAGGCTTCCAGGATGACAAAGACCTCAATGAAAGATATACTCCGTGAAAAGACTGACGAGCAACTCCATTTTTTAAATTCTGTCCCAGTTTGACAAAGCCAGCAGCGAATCGAATGAGCAAGAAAATATGCAAAATCGTAAACATGGTAAAGCATGAAGAACGACACATTTGAAAATGTTTAACTTTCGAGCTTAGAAAATGATTGATGTAATACATTTGTACAAGGATTTACAGTTAAATCGTATCATCATGATCATGGGATTTTTCAGGATTCCATCTCTCTCTCTCTCTCTCTCTCTCTCTCTCTCTCTCTCTCTCTCTCTCTCTCTTCCCTTTCTCTCTTTATTCATGCACCTCTCTCCCCCCCTCTCTCTCTCTCTACCCTTCTACCTCTCTTCATGCACCCCTTTCCATCCACTCCCTCCCCTCCCCTCCACCCCCCTCTCTCTCTCACACACACACACTCTCTCTCTCTCTCTCTCTCTCTCTCTCTCTTTCTCTCTGTGTTCTCCTTATTTTTTCTTAATTTTGTTTTCTATTCCGTTAACTCTGCTTATTTCCTCTGTATACTTAACTTGCAGTCTAAAAAATATTCTCTTTTTTCGAGCAAATTTATTTCATGAAAATACATCATTCAGTGTACACATACTTGTCCCGTCGCCCCTAACACTACTTAAACATGTTAAAGGGAAGCTTGAGTTCTGGGAAAGGTAAAAAATAATTTGTGAGCTTTCTCATTCCTATTATGTTAGTTTGGTAGATTATTACAGTAGATATGTCCCCTGAAAAGGACTGCTCTTCAAATGCCCTCACAATCAAAATATGACAAGAAACAGCTGAAATGTTCGGGCCGAACATATTTTTATGTGGAGTGCATGTGAATCATAATAGGATTGAGTCAATTTCTTATCATTTTGGGGGATTCCAAAAACCTTACAGCATACACCAATTCTTATGTGCTATATATATAAACAACCTTTCCCAATTGCTTTGAGACAGTTTCTTTTACAATTCAGTCTCATGACTAGAACTCAACTTTATCTTTAAGCATTCGAAAACCTCGGATATGTCACAGAACGACAGTTTGTTGTACAAAGGGATAGGCTCATAAGAAAAGTTCATCATTCTCGCAATAACATCGCTTAGATAATAATATGCAAAAAGGTCAGTTTGTCAAAAAAAATGTTCCATACATTATCCCTACACTACATTTAACCTGTAAATTTGTCACGATAAAAGCTAATAAATTGGCCAAAATAATATAAACGATGGCAACGTATACTCCTACATTGTCGTTTTGTGTGATATAAAAAATAGCTTTTGAATGCATCTCTGTTGGAATGACATTCTTGAGTTAGTACTTTATTCCACCTATAACCCCTCGTATGATACCGGAAATTTTTCATATGTGGCGAAAAGGGTCAATCGGCGGCGAGTGGGCACTCAAGATTCCAAAACGAGCTTTCTTTTCCCTTCTTGCCTACGCATTCTTTCCTCTCGGACAGACAGGATACTGCTGCCAAGCAACGGGGAGGAGAGAAACGGGATGGATGATGGGAAGATGGGGAGAGGAGAGATGCGGGATGGATGATGGAAAAGATAATATGGTCACCAAGAGATAAAAAGGAGAGGAGAGGGATGTGATTCGAAGAAGGGGGTCAGTAGCTGGGCATATAAAGAAAGGAAACAAAAATGGGAAATGAGAGGGAGGGGGATGTGATTCGGAGAAGGGGGTCAGTAGCTGGGCATATGAAAGGGGGAAAATGGGAAGAGAGAGTGAGGGGGAGTAGACAGAGGGAGAGAGAGAGAGAGAGAGAGAGAGAGAGAGAGAGAGAGAGAGAAAAGAAACTGGATAAAATACAATAGAGCAATAGGGAGATTCTCGGAGAGCTCGCGGAACTGTTAAACATCACATTATGGGGGTGTCATTTTGGCGAGTTTTATCCCCCCCCCCCCCCTCTCTCTCTCTCTCTCTCTCTATCTATATTATGATATCATGAATATATATATATATATATATATATATATATATATATATATATATATATATATATATATATATATATATCCTGTATATTAAAGTAGATGCTTTCAAAACAAATTATGATACTTTCAAATTGGTAGATTATGTCAAATCCTCTCAAATATGAAACTATTAAGCAAGTTAAATTCTTAGTATATAGGAAAGATGTCGTCTCCGGTACTCGACCTACATACATTGTAGTCAATACAGCATAAATTCGGCTATCACATGTTTTCGTGAAGCTTTAATTTCGGTATTTTCCCCTTTTCGCAGTATAATTATACAGACTAAAGCGAATAAGGCATTCATTATAAGTTAAAATAGTTTCATGAAAATTGAAAGCTTTAACTATGAGTGCACCTTCTATAAAAAGTGCATTAAGAGTTTATTTCCAAAATCTGTTAGATTCTTCAAATTAAGTTCTGAGAAAAACAAGGATTTGCAGAGTTGAGTACAGTACTCATGACTAGTCAGTCACGCGTTACTCTACACGCGAGGCATGTCGGGATATCTCAGACCATAAAGGGGCTGCGTATAGACATAGCGTTTTGCTGTCCATACAACGTCAGATGCCTGGCCGTGGTGAGGTACGTCCCTGTGTAGAATATCATCCCGCATGGACAGCGAAATCCGATTTAACTAATCAAGTTTAAAAATACGGTACATATAGACACAACAATAAAGAGAAGGTTGAGTTCTGTTAACCCTTTCAGGACAGGAATTATTTAAGGGCTAAATTGATCACATTTCGTTCTTCAAATTGGCAACAATAATATTTTTCTTTTAGTGCTACATGGTTCTAACAAAATGCAATGTCTTTGAAAACAATATACATCCTTAGAAACTTAGTCGAAAAGTTGAAAAAATTGCCAATTTTGATAAAAAATAGTGATTTTGAACCTCTCAATGTGTTGCCAATTTAAGGATTATGAAGCTTATATGAAGCTTATTCTCCTTTTTGAAATTCCTGGCATCAAACGCAATATGGTCATGCAATAAAAATGGACATAGTGTGTGCAGAAAATTTTGCTCTTTCTACTCGTGCATCTGGTATATTTTTTAGAGCTCTGGATCAAAAGTTATTGAGCCAAACCACAAAATGTGGTCAATTGTCTTGAAAGGGTTAAAGGTGAAAAATACATTGGGAGCTGTAAAATATGACGAGAAATATAGTTGAAGTGTTTGGACCAAACGATCCCCGCCACGTGTGTATATTATAGTATCTGGGCGTAAATGATATATTACATCTTCTTCTCTCCTCTTTCTCCCTCTTTCTTTCTTCTTCCTCCCCTTCTCCTTCTCTCTCTCTCTCTCTCTCTCTCTCTCTCTCTCTTTGCACTCCCTACACTTCCCACTTTTCATTTCTTCCCTCTGCCTAACTCTTCCCTAATATCTCTTCAACACAGTTCACCTTTCTACTTATTTTGTTTTCTTTCTCCATACATCTCATCTCATCCCCATCCTTTAATTGACTTCTATTACTTTGAATACAACGAAAAGTCCTCTTTTCTTTTTTCCTTTTTTTTTTATATCCCCCTTTCTTTAGTGTTTCCTATTTTCTTTTCTTTTTTTTTTGTAAAGGATTGTCACGCCATCAAGCTTTGCTTATGTGACAACCCTTCTTTATGATTCATTTACGTTAATTATACAATACAATTTATTATGTTGTAATCAGTTTGTAAAATAGGTTTGAAGAAAAAAAAAGGATCATAAAGATAAATAAATAAATCAAATCAAATCAAATCAAATCAAATAAAATGGTCCCATATACCCATTTCTGTGTGCAGTGCATGTGATTTTCAGCGAGATTTGGTCAATTTCTTATCCGTTTTCACGATTCCCGAACCTCACAGTATACACCAATTCGTATGTATCCATGATCAACCTTTCCCCAATTGCTTCGAAACAGTTTTTTTTTTTTTTTTTTTTTTTTTTACAATGTAATCGCATGACCAGAACTCAAGTGTTTCTTTAATAGAATCTGATGCTATCAGGCATGTGCTTGACACCTTTCTGTAAATCTTCATCCATCCCTGAGTCTCACTTTCTATTAAATCTCTAGGCAGAATGAGTGAAGGTAGAGTCATAGACAGAAATAGACCGGTAGATAGTATACTATGGCCTCCTAATCGGTATATAGTTACCCCCATCCGGGCCATATACTAACGCCCCGTCGCCTCTCGTAATTACTCCTAGTAAATACAGCCGACGTGGAACGAATTGAAACCAGAAAATTCCCTCACATGACGCATAACGTTAGACTGCAAAACTTATACCGCTGCCATACACTTATCATTTTTATTTTTGAGAGCACAGAAATTTGGACAAATTTATGGCAATATCCACAGAGAATTATCCTTTTTTTTAAGCAGGCAAGATATAATCAATCTGGGCCCCGTCTTATAAAGAGTTTAGATTGATTAAAATCTATAGCAACTTAAAATTTATCGCAACTGTGTACTTAAAAGACTAACCACACTAGTGGTCGGCGGATCAGCCGTAGATGTGAATATCGCAAAAAAGGTATTTTTTTTTAAATGTATATGAAATACAAAACAATATACACACGGAATTTAATACTGTACGTCCGATGCTGTGATAAATCAGGTAAACATCGCCCATTGGATGGCATTGTCGCTTTATGCCACAAAATCGATAGATTTGGTGCTGATTCCTTTGTTATGGTTTTTTTTATTGATAATTTCTTTACGTCGTGCGTTTGGAAACTTTTTGGCGAACCAGACGACCAACAAATCTGCGGGTCAACACTCTGCACATATTGAAGCGGGGATTAAAGTGGAATTTTCGCCAGGAGGTTTAAAGTATTCCCTGTTGATACTGAAACCAGGCGTGGTAATATATCGGGAAAGCTTAGATGACACGAAGAGTGAACGTGCAGAAATACAGAGTATAAATCAGAGGAAAACAAATCGACTCGCTAGTTTTCATTCAAGCGTTGAAAGTGAGAATTTTATCAACATAATACAATACGATTGGTCATGACTTTTAGGTTTGTCGAATTTAAATATTCTAAAATAAAAAAAATAAAATAACACTGCCCTTGCTCCAGCCAAAAAACTAGTACAAATAAAACAATGAACTACAGCTATATCAAAAAATGTCTAGATTCTATTTCATTTTAATCAAGTCAATACAGAGGAAAGCGATCTCTAAAGCTTTCCTTGTAATTTATTTCGCTTCTGCATTTCCTAGACGCAAACAAAAAAACACTACCTAACTTGCCTAATGCTGATTATTTGGAGCTGAGAATATGAATGCAAGAGGGAAAACACAAAAACACAAATGAAGAGAGAAAATGGAAAATGGAAAATGGAAGAAAGAGTGCGACAAAAGGAGGAGGTGAGAAGAGGTTTGAATTGATTTATTCCATGCGGTTTTTGACCGCTGCCATCCAGTTGACTTCTCCGTATAGGGGAATCGGAAAACCTGTCGGCATTATTCATTAAAAAACAGTGAGTAAGAAAGGCAAGAAGTGACTGTAACGGAGGCCAGAAACCATCAATCTAAAGTGACAGAGGCGTAAAATGGTCGATTTCAAGTTGAAGTATGTGAAACGAAATACAGGTGAAAGATCGGGGTAAGGTGACTTGTCCATTATCTGCCCTTACACGGCAGGCTTTCGAAATCGAATCCAGCTCCGACGTATACAAGTAGAATGTGATTCGCACACATATGACCTTCTGCTCCTGAATTCCGTCGCATGTCAAGATAAACGAAATGTTTCGAGATATTCGTTAATAACGGTATAGGGCGGACATTCCTTTTCCATTTTGAGTTAGAAAAATAATAGACAATGCAACAAAACTTGTCAGGAGACGCCATATCGAGTTATTTCAGATAAACGTTTTTACGTCAAAGAATGTCGATTAAAGGCTACGTATTAAAGAAATATAATAATTGTAATATTATTTAAGCAATGGATCTTTAAAGGGAAAGTCCACCCCGGAATAAAGGTGATTTGAATAAAATCAGAAAAATATGAGAAACAGATTAGTTAAAGTTTGAGCAAGATCCGATAAGAAATGAGAAAGTTATGGATATATTATAAAGTTATAATCAATCAAACACAAATTGGCAATTCCGCAACTTATCTTGCGAGCTCCCCTCCCATTTGCTCAGTACAGAAAATTTCATAAATTTTCATTTTCTTAGATTCTGATGAAGGAATAGATTTGTTTCATACAGTTTTTGTGTAAAAAAAAACATATGATCAATGATTATATCTAAGGTGCATGTATGTTTGAATATTTTCTTTAGAGAAAGTGGAAATTAATAATTTTGGGGGGTACAGGGCAATTGGGAGAGGAGCTCACAAGGTACGTCACGGAGTTGCCAATTTGTGTTTGATTGATTAAAACTTCAACAATTCATAACTTTCTTGTTTCTTGTCTTATTTTGCTCAAACCTTTACTGATCTGGTTTTTTTTTTTAACTCTCCTGCTTCTTTTAAAACGAACTTGTCATCAGGATGGACTTTCCCCTTAAAGACAATGGTGGGCTCTGCTGATGAACTTCATTATTAAGAGAAACTAGCTTATGGTATTTCGGGATTGTCTATTCTCTATATCATTCAGTGATCTAGTTAATGTGTTGCTTGGACCATGCAGAAAGAATTTAAAAAAAAAAAACCATTTTGCTGAAAATGACATACATATTTGCCACACTCGTCTGCACATTTTTGATAGAACTCTTCTGCCCCTCCTTCCCTTCTTCAATCGAAATGTTCTAGCAATTTACAAGATAATCATTGTCATAATCATTATCTGGTAATTGATGACTTTAGATGAGCGTAGACATGGTTGGAAACAAAAAATGTCACCGATAAACTCGAATAAATCGACTTTAATTTACGAATAAGTACTGAGAGTCTTCGCAAGCAGACACTAAAAGGGACCTGGGATCGAAAATTAATGTACCTTGCACAGTCTTAGGATACTAATTAACTGCGATAAGAGCATCAAAATACACGAGTTAAACCTTTTTGATGAGGAAAAATACGCCTACGTGCATGTGTCACTCCTGACATTAAGTAGCGCTTATAGATGTTAATTATTGATATAACTATAGGTTTCTGACATGACAGGATTACTAAAACGATTGCTTCTCGTTCCACTTTCTCTGTGTTTTTCGCTCTGTTTCGGGTATTTTTGTTAACTACACACAAGTAGGAGCTTCGTTAGCTTCGTTAGCATCGTCATTTCTAAACGGGGGGACGCATGCGCAATTGCTACCTGGATGATTGTGTCAGAGCCAGGATGGTCAGAGGAGATGTGTGAGGAAATGAAATCAGTCGAATGAATTTCAGGTCGAAGTAATTTAAATGTAGCCTATATATAATTCCCTACATTCACTCAATTTCTAGTAAATTCCCATTCACAAATGTTTAAGCTCCAATTACAGGTTAATTTTCAAAAAAAAAATTATTTGTTTATTTTATTTTTATTTTATTTTATTTATTTTTTATTTTTATTTTTTTATCCTTTTTTTTTTCGGGGGGGGGGGCAAATATTTGAATTATGGCACAGGTTATTCATATCAGACCATGGTTTTATTATGCATTTTGTTTTCCCCTTTTAAACTATTTCTTAAACCTTTGCTCCTGGAGTAATGTCTATCAGGACACTGAGTTTGGCATGAAGTATAAGTTTGATCATGATATGGTTACAATAAATTGAATATTACGTTTTCACATTTCATACACATTTCGTTGTCTCATACAAAAACACCAACACCAACACAAACATGCGTGCTTTTCCTCGAGCTATATTTTCTATGAAGTTATGCAATGGCGTCGTACATTTTAATGGTACTAGTGGGTTGTTGTATAGCGCTCATGTCGGACTTGACACTCCTTGCGCTCCCCCATCATTATCCCGGCTTTATCAGTGCAATATCGATGGTAATTTACTCTCGAGAAAAATTTTGCAAGCAATCACATATGGGGGAGGACCCAGGATTTTTTTAAAAGAGGGGGTATAAATATTCCGAACAAATTTCTGACATGACAAAAGAGAAAAAAGGTTCATCAGATTTTGGGGATGCCTCTTAACTCGTAATTCTAAGACAAGCAACAACAAAAAACAACCAAAAAAAAAAAAGAGAGAAGATAATTATAATCATAAGAAAGAGAGAAGATAATTATAATCATAAGAAAAAGAAAAGGAAAAAAAAAGGTCATCACCTCGAAGGAGGGGCCACATTCTTCGAGTTGTGTACTTAAGGTATGCCTCTTTAGATTTAAAATAGGGAGGGTACGGGCCAGTTGTGCCCCATCCCAGACCCCCCCCCCCCCTAAATCCGCCATTGGTCTCCTAAATGAATCTGAAGCAATCACCGATGACCCATGCAAAGACGATGGCTTATCCAGAAATCAATACGAATGGGCGATAGCTTGCCTCAGTAAAATAACGCGTTAATGAGGTTCCTCATATCATATTATATCACCCAGAATTTATTAGTCAAATATAATTTAAATTAATGGAATATTAAGTTGTATCTAATCTTAAAAATTCATTTCAAGACTTATATATTGTATATGTTTCCTATGGTAATGAGATAAAGCAATTTTCCTCGGTTTTTCACTGTCCATGATTTATATAATGTAATGATTGTGGAGTATGAGAAATTACAACTAAACTGAACTGAAGTAGTTGTAAAAACGCGCGCGAATTAGAGCTCCTTACTTCCGAAAGAGAGCTGCCATCGCGTGCGTCTACACGGGGGCTAGTCACATGTTCAGTCCCACTGGAAGGTGAGAATGATCCTCTCCACATAATCTTATGTCAGAAACGAGTTTGGATCACTACAGATATGAAGGATAAGAACCCTCGCCGACAAGCAGATATATGCATGTGAGAGGAGTGCTTGCAGCAGTATTAAGGCAAAAAAAGATACATTAAAAGATACACATCAAACTCATAATCTTTTTTCAAAGGTTTTTGTCGGCATTCACTTATTGACTCCAATTTCATTCAGAAAAAAAAATCTAGAATCTATTCTAAATTGAAGTGGCGTAGCGTTAGTCCATACATTGAGGAGGGGTCAGTATGAGGGGGGGGGGGTCTCACTCGGTGTTTGAAACGCGAATCAACAGGACTATCGATTGAATTAAGGATATGGAAGTTATAATACTTTAAAGAGTAATCGATCAAACGCAAATTGGCAACTCTGCAATCAATTTTGTTTGTTCAAAAAATTCAATATATCTCCATTTCTTGTTCGTTGATGAAGGAGTAGATCTATTTTCATAAAGGGGATCTGAACATGCTGAAGAAACATATGTAATCTACCTAGGCCACAGGTAAAATTTGATATATTGTTCTGAGAAAACAGACATTTATTTTACTATTTAAGTAGTACAGAGCAAATAGGACCTCGCAATATAATGTAGAGTGGCCATCTTCTGTTTCACAACATTCTTAGTCAATATCCGATTTCCCTCAACCTTTCGTTCGATATCCCTCAATTTCATACTATCATTTAAGCCAACTTGATGTCCGAGCCCGCCCCCACCCCTCCCCTGATAAAGAATAAAGGGAGGGGTTTGCTTACCCCTTTACACCCAAAATATGCATTAAAGCATAGCCTTCAATTTGTATCCAAAAAGTTCTTAACGACGGGACGTTTTCCATTGAAATTATCGCAACTACTGACATACTCAGGTAGATTGTTCACCAAATGGTAAATGATATCTGATTGTACTTATCAATGTTTTTAGAGATGACGCGATTTTCAGCGGAATAACTACAATTGCTGAGACATAGCCTACAGGCTCAGCTGTGATTATTCGTTGACTACTTCCTGATATGACCGAAGAAATGTGAGTGAAATAGTATCGATGTCACTACTAACAAAAGGTAATCAATAATAAGAATACAAATAATACAGCAATAGATCCACATCAGGAATACAGTTCATATGGGTATAAACCCGAACCCTTTCTTCTTACTGCATGCACCCAAAAGAAATTAGACCCAGCTCCCGTAACGTCACACTTGCAATCTATTCAACCCTTGACTACTGAACTCTCTCACTGCCATAGGCTTAATACAGGGACTGTCGGATCCAGTAAACAGTGGGTTAATCCTACAAATGACGATTACAATCAAGAGAATCCGATATCCGGTAGACTACAGTGTATCTGGAAATATGTATTAATTTAGCATAAGTATGAACGAGAGAAGGTGAAAAGGGCACTATACAAGCAAACACTGCGAGTTTGCTTTCTCTCTCTCTCTCTCTCTCTCTCTCTCTCTCTCTCTCCCTCTCTCTCTCTTTCTCTCTCTCTCTACTTATCTCTTGCATCTGTTTTGAACGAATGTTTCATTACACTTTCTGAATGGCACACGACCATCAGAGTACTGCCACGCTGTTCGTAATACTGCGTTCATTCTGTCCAGAGTCAAGGTACCGAATAAGACCAATCCCTGAGAATTTGATTCATTCCGGTAGATGCTTCATTTAGCATGTTTAGACTTTGTGAATAAGATATACCAGTCGGATGACTATCCAGCTCATATTATAGGAATACCTAAGTTCTAGCTTGCTTCATGATAAAGCAAAAGCATAATATACTGATATAAATGCATAAATAGATGCATCATTTAAACTTCGTGAATAAAATATACCAGTCGGGTGACTATCCAGCTCATATAGGAATACCTAAATTCTAGCTTGCTTCAAAAAGCATAATATACTGATATAAATGCAAGTTGACTACTGGAATTCTCAAGTAATTTCAAAAGGTGAACACGGTGAAGGTTTAGATCGGCATATTGCTGTAAAAGCCGGCACGTTCTCAGCTTTTACTTCTATGATATTCAATGATATAAGTTTCAGAACATGAAACAGAGGACCTCTATACTACTTTGCATGGTAAGCTTCTCATTTGTATTCTGTTCTCGGCTTTATGTATTTTCCGCTCAGCTCCAAACTTAATCAGCGGAAGGATTTGGCGTCATGGCAACTAATAAATATATGCATCTGAAATCCCCTGAACCGATTGCATTTTGAAAATAATATATGCATTACTTTTGGATCGGATCACGGATTCTGACATTGACTCTGAAGAAAAAAAAATGACAAGTAAAATCAGATCCTGTCATCATTTCTATTCAATCTGAATAATCATAAAACTTACGCGGTTATCATTCAATTTAGATGAATTCTACTTATAAACCATCGTTTCAAAATGCCCTCTTCTGGGTTTAGAACCACGAGTATATACTTCAATAAACTGTCCATTCTACTCATCTACAAAAGAATCAATTGGGATTATTCAATCAGTCTGAGAGTATATGGCTTCCGCGATATAACTCAGGCGTTACAATAGTACTTTTAAGAAACTCTTAAGAATAAGGAACTCTCTTGGACAATATATTCCATTAAAGATAAAGTTGAGTTCTAGTCATGCGATTACATTGTGAAAGATACTGTCTCAAAGTAATAACTGGGAACGGTTTATCATGTCTACATAAGAATGGATGTATAATGTGAGGTTTTTTGAATCATTAAAAAATGATAAGAAATTGACCCAATCTCGCTAAAAAGCACATGCACTGCACACAGAAACGGGTATATTGGACTGCACACACCAGAGGCATGAATGTTCGGCCCGAACACTTCTGATATTTCTCGTCATATTTCGAATATGAGCGCATTTGAAGAGCAATACTTTTCAGAGGACATTTTATACTATGATGATCTTCCAAACTGATAAAAAAGAATGACAAAACTCACAAATCATTTTCACCTTTCCCAGAACTCAACCGTCCCTTCAGCATGTTTAAGGATGTAAGGGAAGATATAGGCCCTACTGTAAATCCGATACGCAATCGAAATTCGCGTTTAATTATAGGTAAATGTATGTATGTAAATACTGTATAAGATAAAATGTTAATATCGATACTTCTGTTAATACCAATATTCAACTGAATCTTAAATCGGCCTATTCACTGTCAATTAAATCCAATATAAATGAACTGCACTATTCTGATCTCCGTCAATATAAGATACTATACCCTGACGAGATAATAGCATAAATATCTCATTTCTATGCTTAATATTGGATGTTCATTTTTCTAAAGGACCTGTTTCCATGCCGACGAGATACAAGCACTTTGTCTCTTTTTATCATGTTCATTTTATCTTGCTTCGTAAAGTTAATGAGTCTACCAAATTAAAAGGTTCATCTGAGAGTTTGAAAAGGAAGATAATATATGATATGTGCACAACTAGCAGGATGATGTGTACTGGAGGTGCAATTTAATTTTTAAAAGATATTTTAAAGGTTGTCAATGTCAGAAAATTATGCTTTGCGAGGTTTGAAACTATCACATCTTAACAAAATCTCTGGATTTGTTGAATATCATGAATATAAGCCTACTAAAAGTACTGCACCCTAATATGAACATATATATGACTTTACATTCACATAACGCTAAGAGACTTGCTCAATGCAAGCCTGCCCAAAGGAGCAATTATATGAAATATGAAAATATATCAAGAAAAGTGGTTTCCTTATTTTATTGTTAACATATATAACTTTGAAAAGATATGAGTGAGATAGCTCGATAATTTCACCTCACCACTAGACCCACTCAACATGCTCAAAGTTAATTGTGAAAAAATGGGTATGAAACCGGAATCACTGTCCAATATTGACAATGAACATATTGTTTTGAAATACAAATATATTCTGCCTGTTGCTTTTAAGGATTTCACATATATGATACGCATGTTATTCTCATTATGTACATTTCACATCTCAATACATTTCATCTTTCAACAAATATTCCATATATGGTATATTTTAACAAAATACCATATATGGTATATTTGTTAAAATGTGAAATGTATAAACTTGAAACCACAGGCGTACGGGCAAACTTTGCAGTTTCTAAATTTTGAGCGAGCAAGCAAAACAATTACACCTTTTTTGTAGTAGAAAATAATGTACCGAAATTACATATTCGGGCATCCAGCTGCCCAAATTTGAGGATATTCGGGGGCGGCATTCTATTCTTGAAACAAAAAAAAAATAGAGACACAAATAACGATAAGGTCAAGAGTCCACATCTGAATAATTGACGGTTATTAAGAACTCTGATTTCGTCTACCCATGCCTGGGATTTATGAGTAGGGTTCGTTGGTGAGGTGAACTGCACAGGGAAGATTCATTTAGGTAATTACAGAATGACCTGGCTTTAACCTTGAATTAATTATGCAGGAATCACTTTACTAAGAAACAGAGGTCAGCGAGTTGAAGAAAAACCTAAAAACAAAAAAAAGGCATGTTGGAAAATATGTTTCATATATATTTCATGCTTCAGGATGTAAGTTGTGAACAATGATTGCACTGATTTTCTTAGAATAGACTACATTTTGCTCCTTGGTTAACCATTGTCAGTAGGAAATTGAGGCTGTTGCACTGTTTACAGAGCTATCTTAGAAATGCCAATAAAATTGCTTTTAAAATGATATTTAAAAAAAAATAATTTCAAACAGATTGTAATTAAATATCCTGAAACAGCTTCACTGATTCTTGCAAGTCTTCTCAATTTCTCAGTGCGTTTTCAAGAAACACAAGGAAAAGGTGTTAGCATTAACTACAAATCTGATTTATTTAGGAGCGTTTCACTCAATGTTTTGTTTCATTTAGTTAACTTGCTTCATAGAAGCTGAAGTGTGAAATTACATTATTTCAAATTTCCAAGCAAATGTCGACACGGTCGATCAACCTTTTCCAGACGGTGAGTTTGCGGGAGTGAAATCACACTTGCAGACAGATTGATTAAAACATTGAATTATACAGGGTTGAGAAAATGAACATCTTTGAGTCTCCTGGGTGTATTCGAAATCGGCAAAAACATAGTTTGAAATATTCCCATGTGCCAAATAGACTGATATGCACAATTGCTCATGAATGTGATAAAAAACAACGACCTTCGGATTTGCGTTGCAAATGTTCAGATTTCAAATTAAAGAGAAAGTTGACTTTTGGTACTTGTGAAAATAATGTGTGAGTTCTCTCATTCTTCCCCCCCCCCCCTCTCTCTCTCTCTCTTTAATATGGAAGAATATCATAGAATCAAGGTTCTATAAAAGGGTTTGCTCTTGAAGTCCTCTCTTGTTTCGAATATGACTAGAAATAGATTTAATTTTGGACCAAATGTGATTCCACACGTGTATGTAGTCCCTATACCTACCCCTGTGTCCATTTTTTTTTTTTTTTTTTTTTTTTTACTGTTTAATATTTCAAGAAAACCGTAGTCAATTTGTTATCATTTTGTTGATTCCAAGCCTCATAACACACAATTATTCTATTTATAACACAATGAACCACTCAGAATAACTTCTATGCAGTTCCTTTCACGATGTAATTGTATGATTATTACTCAACATCATCTTTAATGACTTAAATAATAACTCTTTTTACTGTAACCATCGTAATAGTGTGTTCTTATATTGAAGTATTATTAAAAATTAATCGAACAGTAAGTGTTTTAGGCTTTTCGGAAGCCTAAAACAGTAAGGGTTTTAGGCTTTTCGGAAAAAACTCATGCGAAATGATCAGCCGATAATAATACACTAAGTTGTGATTGAGGGAGGCCCATGTCATGCATGTGTGATGCTCGTCACTATATACGCATGCGCGTACGGCAACTCGAGGACCAGATCGCCTCAAAATAATCATGATCTTTAATACATTTATGAAAAAAGGACTGGATAAAATATTTGACATAAGCCTCCAGGCGCCGACTAGATTCGAGATTCATGGTTCAGTGACCGATGTGGGACAGTGGATTTTTCATGATTACATGACAATATATGAAAGCATAGCTCGAAACGAATTTATTTCGATGCGGTTGAAATCATGAGTTATTGTTCAATGAACTTTAGTACGATGCAATAAATTATATCGAACTAAGATAATTAGTTTCTTTAAATCATGTCTCGTTTTTTAATATTTTTGTATCCCTTATTTTGTTTGTCTTCCTCACCCACAATTCGATTATTAATATCATTATGTCTGAATAAGGGGGACATCCTCCTACCCCTCTTCCTACCCTTCCATTGTGTCTACGAATCGTAATTTGTAGAAAATCCTTTATGCAAAAAGAATTTCTTTTGTCTACAAATTAACCTTTGTCTATCTATCCATCGCAGATGGATTTTCGACGAAATTTGATTCGACATCACGCCACCCCCTTTCTCCGTTCAAAATATTTTAGCAACACCCCAGGATTATTATTAATAAACCGGAATTGGCAAATTTTGCCCCCCCCCCCTCCTTTCCTCAATAATGCCTCCCATTCAGATGCCCATGTATTTAATGTTGTTATTATCCTTCTCGATATATGTATTATTGAGAGGGAAAACCCCTAGGGCCGCGGAAGGGTAATCCCCCTCGGGTGACGTATGTTTAGGAAGGACCAGCTATATTGAAGATGTCCATAAGCCATGTCGTTCATTGGCCCGCATTTTCGAGGGGAAGAGCAACGGCAGGTATCATCCTTTAAGCTTCATTGTCATCAACTTAATATTATTCAGCTGCCCGCTAATAGCCCAATTACATCTGCAGGAAATAATGTTTTCTGGCATCGAATACGCGGTTATTTGAATCAATATCACTATTAAAATAATAATAGTGGAACGTGTTCCCCATTCCACCCGACCGTTAGGTAACATGGACATAATTATATCTAGGCCTACCAAAAGATTTGCGTCATATTTTCTTGCTCGCATGGTCGCCCCCCTGAAAGATTGTCTGAATAATTGAGAAGCTTTATGAGGCTTGAAGCCGTTGGAGAGTAACAGGGACGTGAATTTTAGCGGGAATGATATTATGCATGTGTCTATCCGATGATGACTCTTGACTAGAGATAGAAAGAGGGGGTGGGAGAGGTAAAGAGATAGAGGTAGAAAGAGAGAGAGAGAGAGAGAGAGAGAGGGGGGAAAGAAAGAAAGGGGTGATGAAGAGAGAAAGAGAGATGATGATGGGGAGGGAGGGAGAGAGAAAGAGAGATACAGAAAGAGAGAAAGATGGAGAGATAGAGAGAGGGAGGGTGGGAAAGGTAGAGAGAGAGAGAGAGGGGGAGATAGAAAAAAAGGGGTTGGTGAAGAGAGAAAGAGAGATGGTGATGGGGAGGGAGGGAGGGAGAGAGATAGATACAGACAGAGAGAAAGATGGAGAGATAGAGAGAGGGGTGGGAGATAGAGAGAGAGGGAGAGAGAGAGAGAGAGAGAGAGATGGGTATCAGATGAAAGCAGTAAACATGGTAAAGATAATCGGTGGAGGGCGGGAGGTGACGTAGGTACAGTGATGCTCTGGATACAGAGAAAGGGAGAAGGGGAAGGAGAAAAGACATGGGGAACACATGGAACGATAGACAGAACATGCGAAAGAAAGACAGACTGACGGAGAGACAGAGACAGACGAACAGAAATGAGAAACAACTAGAGAGAGAGAGGGGGAGGGAGAGGAGAGAGAGAGAGAGAGATACAGAGAGAGAGAAAGATGGATAGGTAGAGAGATAGGGGTGGGAGGCAGAGGGAGATAGAGGGAGAGAGAGGGGTGCAGACAGAGAGAAAGATGGAGAGATAGAGAGAGGGGGTGGGAGATAGAGGGAGATAGAGGGAGAGAGAGGGGGTGCAGACAGAGAGAAAGATGGAGAGATAGAGAGAGGGGGTGGGAGATAGAGAGAGAGGGGGGGGGGGGGAGAAGGTTGCCTGTATTGGCTTCAGTTTGCATGCAAGGTCGTCCATCTATAGATACTTGAAGTAGCCATCATGAAGCGATGAATAAACAATGATCACTAATGAACGAAGGAGGTTATGATGGCCACTACAATTACAAGCTTAGTAAAAAGATGAGCGTCATAACAGTATACGCTAAGCTACTACGTCGATACATAAACCAAGGAGTTATCACAGAACTGTTCTGTGATAACTCCTTGCATAAACTGATAACAATATCCCAATACGTGTATAGGCCAACGTTATTATTGTATAAGAAGATATCCAAGCCATCAATGTTCTTGAATTTGTCAAAATAGGAATACTCATAACGTTTATTATTAAATTCTTATCATTTTTAAAGAATATCCAAATACACTGAGTAATGTTATGACGAGGCGACTCAAGCGAGCACAAGTCGTGTATGTGTAGATATGCATTTCAGCATTTTTCTTTCGTTTTGTCATGCATTTCTTTTTTTCCATTTCAGGCATTTCAGTTCAATTTGTATGACTTATAACTTTCTATTACATGGTAAGGTCTCAGTGCAGTGGCGGATTTAGGGGGGGGGGCAATCCCAGCCCGTGCTCCCAACCCCCCCCCCCCCTTTTGAGGGAAAACAATGCATTGTGCCCCCCCCCCTATTTGCGACTGTGCCCCCCCCCCTTTCGACCAGAAAACTTTTTTTTTTTCTTGTTGCTTGTCAGAGAATTATGGAGGGGAACTGGACCCCATAACCCCCCCCCCCCCCCCCCCACTGAGCGACTTTTTGAGGGCTGGCGAGACCAAAAAAATATGGGTCTCCCTCCAAGCAGTTTCCTAAAGTTGACAATCCTGCATTTGTGTGCCCCCCCCCCTGTCAGTGCCCCTGTCAGTGAACAGAATTAATGGTGAAATTATACCAAATTGACACCCTGCAAGGCATTATCATGATTATAATTCTCTTTAAATTTTCTTTCTCTTCCTTCTGCTGCCGTAGACGTCAGATAACTTTGCAAAATATATACCAATCTCCCGGCACGATCCACAGAGCATGTTTCGATATCGTTGGGGGATTGTCTGACGTTGAGTTTCCCCCGACAACCTTAACGAGTATTAATCTCGCAGTTATTTTTAAGTAATTGATTGTTATGATCATAACGCCACGCCATATTGATCGGTGGGGCAGCAGAATCTCGACATCAATTCACACGACAGCCGCGGCCGAGAAATTATAATTGATATTTAGATTTCCCCCACCATTAGCTTGGGTGCTTTGGAATGGCGTGCGTTATTAAAAAAATAATTGTGTCATCAACAGGGCAACGTTTACACAAAGAAAAGGGCAAACAAAAATGCAAAAAACAATATAATATAGCTACCAGGGAAGCGAGGCAGAAGAAAGGGATATCAGCTAGAAAAGATCAAGTTTGACAAATAAACCTGACCAAAAAATACATAATCAGTTGCGGTAATCAAGATTGGCACAAGAAAATTGAGTAATACGATAAAAGATTTTTTTTCTTATTTCTTGTTTTCAGTCTAATCTATTTCTTTACAAGATAAAATTTTTTTTTTCATTTTATTTTCATGTGATTGTTAATGTTCTTTACAATTATGATTTATATTGTAAAACAAAATATCGATATCATGGTCAATGAAGTTTCATAATAAAAAAAAAACAAAAGGAAAAAAATGCAATACATCTAAAACTAACAGCGAATTCTTGTTGTTTTGTTGTTCTTGTTGTTTTGGGGGTATTGGGGGGGGGCCTAACCGTACCGTGCCACCCCCTCCCCCCCCCCCATTGTGTTTTGTGCCCCCTTTCAAATTTTAGATTAAAAATACTTATATTTTTTCTTCTTCTTCTCTTCCCTTCTTCTTCTTCTTCTTCTTCTTCTTCTTCTTCTTCTTCTTCTTCTTCTTCTTCTTCTTTCCCTTCTTCTTCTTCTTCTTCTTCTTCTTCTTCTTCTTCTTCTTCTTCTTCTTCTTCTTCTTCTTCTTCTTCTTCTTCTTCTTCTTCTTCTTCTTCTTCTTCTTCTTCTTCTTCTTCTTCTTCTTCTTCTTCTTTTACGTTTTTCGTTTCTTTTTCTCTTTTTTTTTTTGCTTGTAAGAGATTTTTATGAATTTAGATAAATAGTGCCCCTCCCCATCTTTTTACGAAATCTTGGATCCGCCCATGCTTCCTAGTCCTATTGTCGAGATGACATATTAAAACACAAGACACGTTTCCATGGTCGTGATATTAATACAAACTCTGGTTTTTAAGGTCAAATGGGTATGCATATAAAACCCACAAGCCTCTCCTGTACGTCGTAATTTTGGTCTAAGCATGCTAATGTAGCCATATAAACAAGTAACAGATCAATGATCAATTAGCACATAACATATTAAAGGTCATGTAAAGTTTTGGTAAGCCCTCAAAAACTGTTCGTCAGATTTCTTCAATTTTGTTGATAAATAGCAAGATACTAGCAATACTAAGACACTGTGAAGGTTTCGCCTCCTAAAGTTTACTATTAAACAAATAAGAGGCAAAAACTAATTTATGTGCGGGACAGGCACGTAAAATCCCAACAAAGGCAGCATGTGCTATACACTGTAAACACACGTGTAAAACCAATGATGAGTAGCTACACACAGTGCACTCACGCTGTCTCTATGGGAAGCCCCAAGATTGCTGTGCGGGAGCCGTCGGGTGGAAGGGTCCTAGCATAATGGCAGTGATCAAGCATTCCTTACAGATATTTACACTGAAATTCACCAGAAATCATAGATGGAATACCAAATGATCTCTTACAGACATATTTTGATACAAGGAGAACAAAATGAGACTATATTTAACACGTTTCTTTCCAATTTCCTTTTTTCTACAATACTGTACATGAGCTTTAATGGCTAATTTACTAAGGAAAGGTCTCCTGCTTGTCATGATATCACCATGCCAGGGTTAGGATACAATATTACACAGAGGTTTGGAAACACGTCTTCTATAAATACAACAAGACACTACAAACTGAAAATCGATTTTGAAAGAAATTAATTTCAAACTGTAAGGGGACAAAGTTATAAATCTAACCTTTCAGAGGAGTTTTCTGTCTCTTCCTGGACTGCGAGGGCGTCCTATTAGGATACTTAAATATTCACATGCATAATGTTAACGCAGAACTTTAATTTTGGACAACCCATCGGGCCTGGATCGATTTCTGGGAGAGTCCATAATTTATAAAGGAGAGATTATAATTATTATATGAAATCATCCATAATCACATCTTGATTGAACCTAGGAAATGCGATACCTAGGGAAATCATATCATGTATGCATAACCTCAATATGCAATAAAGTAGAAAAGTGTGCTACTATGCATTTCTTCATTTTTTTTTTTTTTTTTTTTTTTTTGTGTGTGTGTGCGAAGCTTGATCACGGTGTTGAAAGAGATTGGCACGCCTATAGTTTAGACGATGGTTTCTATTAACAAGTCAAGCTCATTATAGGCCCACCTTAAACTAAGTAAAACATTTTGAAAAAAAAAAGTGACATGTTAATGAACTATTACTGCGGCCAATTAGCGAAATGGCAATAATATTAAATTGCCATACAAATATTTATTTGCACGTTCTATAAAACAAACGTTCTAAACAATTCTACATTGTTACACCGCTGATGTTCTCAAACCGTTTTTTTTTTCCTTCCTGTTTGTTTGTCTTTGTTGCTTTTGTTCTTTTGTTTGTTTTTAAAATGGAACCATTTCTTACAACTTTTTTTCTGTAGGCTCGTTCAATATAGGCCTTTCGTATTGCTCTATATCAAAATATGTATTCATATTTGTACACTTTACATTCTTTCGCAAAATGATGGGAGATATTATTATTATTATGCGAGCTCAGATTATGCCAATATGACGCCACTGATCCCATTTTTTTTTCTTCTTTCTTTCCTTCTCTCATTTTTTTTTTTTTCACAATCGTGGCGATAATGAACCTTGAACGGCAACCAGGCGAGCGATCGATCAATGCATCGGTATCAGTTGAATATACAATAAACACGCGGGCCGTCTGCGATCGATACGAGTTATGATAGAATATAGAACCGCGAGCTAGATTCGTTCTTATGCATGATTAAAAATAGTAATCGGGGTAACTGGCTGGCTGCTCAGAATTACACGAGGCATAACTCTACACCCATCAATGCCAAAAGCTTACAGGAGAGAGTGAAGAGTCTAAAGGGTAATTCAACCTATACAAAATATATATGATAGTAAATAGATAAAAGGTCCTATCTCTTCGTATTTTTTGAAAAAAAATAATGTTTTAAGCATTTACTGTGTTGGGACGAATGGGAGGATTAACCTATGATGTACATCGCAGTAACAAAACCGATTCGTCAGTTTGAAATTCCCTTTTTTAAATAATAAATTTCAGGGAGCAAACTACTATAACAACTTAGAATTGTTAGTATCCTGCCATTTTTCTTTTCTTTTTTTCTTTCTAATTTCCAAACTTTTTATGGGGTTACCAATTCCACAAAATGCCAATAAACAATTGCCACTTTAACGAAATTCTATGTTAATTAGAGGCATTTTTGCTTCTGTGTCATGTATATACCAAAGTACGGAGTGCATTGCATTATTGTAAAGAGAGAACATCATTTCGTTCACAATCATTCATTGTTGTTTTTTTAATTATTAATTAACGAAGGCATAACACTGCACAATAAAAAAAACAACAAAAAACACAAATATATTGACTGCTCTGCATTTTGCATTGACCGTCTCTTTTCAGTTATATTACAGATCGACCTAGCAAATCATGCCAATGGAATAATAATAATAACAACAAAAATAATAATTATTATTATTGAACATTTATACCGTGCCATATATCTGTCAAAATTTTTGTCCTGGTCGTTTTAGGAAAGTCTGCCAAGTTCCCCGAATCTCATTATCTTTACCTTCGTTCTAATTTCTACATTCTAAATTTACATACAATTCCATTATGTCATGCAATGTGATAAATTTAGAATAAGAAGAGAACTGTTTTTTGATAATCTTAAAGCACTCAATGATAACTTTGAAAACATAAAAAGTTTGGAGAGATTCATATTTATAATGTCACTCAAAGAAGACGATCTCTTAAAAGAATTTGCCGATTTTTTGCGATATACTATTGATCAACGTGGTAACCTTTAAATTGTTTATTATTAGGCATATCTATATATAGTGTATAAGTATATGTATATTATTCTTTTAATGGCTCTTTTTCTCATCACCTTACACTACTTGTACATAATTTGATAATTTACATTTCATGAAAAAGCATGTCTAGTTGATAAATTATGAGTATTTTGTTTTTATGTTTATGTTTTGAATGCTATACTCACGATATATTGTTCTGTTTTTGTCATGACTGTGTTACTCTTATTATTATTATCATTATTATTGTTCTGATTATTGATGTTATATTCGAACAAAATAATGATGGATATGTCAATGAAGTTCAATGAATAAATGCATACGTGCATACATACAATTGTTGCCTAGGGATGATGTTTATACCAAAGTAGTGATATAAAATTATCCATATAATCCTTTTCCATAGACGTTATGAAATATAAAAGTTACATAAATTATACAACTCGAAATGTATTGGAAAAAATTAAAATCAGTAATATAAATTTGTAAAAAATTGAGTTTCGTTCGTCTTCATTTCCGCTTTTCATTTCATCACCCCTTTTGTTGAATTAAACATCTTATTTTTTTGTTTTTTGGCAATTCCAAATATATCAAATTACTTTTAGATGTATGTTTCAGTTCATTAAACTCTATGTTGTTTTTTATACGTTTTATTTTATTTTCGACCTGCATTATAGATTACTATTTTTATGACACTGCAGGAACAATACTTTGCACACTGTTTCTAAATTTATATCTTAACAAGTTAAACAGATTAGAAATTCAAAGTATAGCGATACAATCATGGTCAAAAACCATTGCAAAAATCGTATACATACTTTTCCACTGATGAATTCGATTTCCCAAGTTCCCATTCAGTAATTTGAATACTCCCCTATTTTGATCTAATGCATATTCTTCAAAAATGCAAAGAAAACTTGCTCTTGAAATCATACTGAATCACATTTCAGCAGACTGAAAGTCGATCTTGTTCAATATGGCTTATTCGCATAAGCTGTTGGACTAATTTTGACCGGGAAACCAATAGATTTAATTAAAAGTCATAGGCAAAGTATTTGTGTAATTAACACATGAATGGTAGATTTCAGCATGGCAGCCACATAGCCCAGATACTTAACAAGCTCCTCTATTATCTCTTGTCAAGCAGGTGCAAATGGACAATGGGTGTGTTTATATAATCCTGACAATATCATTTGACTACTTTTGAGAAAGCAATACAATTTTTACAATTTGATAAATTATTATGGAAATGATCATTTGACACCAACTTTCACCCCAAGAAAGGTACAATACTCAAGATTGCACTAGGTAAATTTGACATGAATTGAATGAGACACTTTGGAGTTATTAAGGTTGTAAAGCCTAAAGATGGTTTTTCTCTATACCCAGAGCATTTTGGGCAGCAAAGCTGGGTTTAGGGGCACTTTGGTGTTTTTTCAGGGGCGTGTTACACCCCCTTCCCGATGGAAAATTTTTGTAAGTTTTTATATTTTTGTAATGTACACCCATAACTCTTCCTTCTGACAAAATTTGGTCCATGGCCCTTAAGGGGAAAAATTTGCCCCAATTTTTAGGGGCGGTCTGACAACCCATCCCGAAGGAAAATTTTGTCAGTTTTGGTGTTTTGGTAACGTATAGTCATACACCTTAATGCTGACAAAGTTTGGCGCATATGTTAGATGGATTGAAATAGACCCGACTATGGGGCCCCTTTCGGGGGCTCTGGGGGCCTAACCCAGCGGCTTCGTTCGAGCTGACAAGCACTTTGTGAATGACATGGATAGTCTAAGGAACTTTAAGGGGTCAAATTTCATATGTAAAATGGGTTGACTATTTCGGGATAGGCCCCCAGACTATCATATTTATTTCATTCCTATGATCGGTTTAACAAGGTAGAGTAAATATTTCAGAAAACCTCTACAGCATAGCTTGTGTTGGGAACGCCTAAAACAAATGAAAGATAAATTATTATTTAAGATATATGAATAATGAATGAATACAATAAAAATAAAATCATACGCATAATGAATGTTTATGTCAAACACATTTTTTTTTTTACAATGCTGATGAGCATCATAATCATCAAAGAAAATTTAGGTTATCACAGTTTTTTTGGTCCATCTTATGAACTGACGAATGCAGACAAACACGAATGTTCCCTGCAATTGGCCCCTTTTATGAAACGTATTAGTATCTTGTTTACCTTATTCTAAAATCGGGTACAGGTTGAACGCATCAATCCAAGCGAAATAGCATCACATCTGATCTATCACGGCAATATTTACATCTGATCTATCTTTCCAGGATTAATTGTTTATCCTGAATATACATACAGTTCTGGCAACATCTCATGCACGGCTACCGAAATATCGTAGCGAGTTGAGGGATAAAGTGATCCAGACGTTTTCCAAAACCTGGAATCAGTCCGCCCATTCCAAATCAATTTAATGTACAATGCTACATGCTCTCTTGCTAACTCGCGATGAAGCGGAACGATGATAGATTACCTCAACAATATATCTATTATTCGACACAGGTATCAATTACGGCATGTTTCCTATATGTTATGTCTATAATCAGTTTTTGTTTATTGAATTCTGATTTTCATTTGTATTTAATCAAATTGCAGACGTAAAGATGACATCTTCCGGCTGTTCATGTCATTTTAGTAAATGTGTATTTCACATTTTTTCCCCAGAAAATTAGAAAGTGTTGAATTATGCATTGATTTATCTAACAAAACTTGGAGAAAGCTTCTTTAAAATTTTAAGTAAAGTGGTTAATTCGTTGATGTTTTAAGATCGGAGGTAATTAATTCTTCTGTTTTCAAATAACATTTGAAAAAACTCAAGGAGACAAAGAAAATAGAGAAAATATCTGCGAATTTCATGTGTTTCCTTTTCTTTCTTTCTTTCTTTTTTTTTTTGTGTGGGGGGGGGGGCTATATATTTACAAAACTTTTGATTTATATTTTTGACATAGCCCCAAGTGAGAAGCTGAATTTTATCTTTAAAGACATCGACATGCTTGGGTAGCATTAAATTTAAAATTAATTTACTCAGAAAGTTTCCAAAACAGGGTTGCCGCATCGATCAATCTTTCCTGAAAACAACAAGGGAGAAGTCGAAGTCATTTATCATCTTTCACCACCCAAACAACAACAACCAACAACGACTCGTTATTGGATAATAACGATATACGAAACATCAAAAGTGCCGTTTCCTTAACATTTTTGGGGATTTTGGTATTGTCATGGCATCCATTAGCAAAGAAAATCAGTAAGTCATTTGTAAAGAAGACTGGTATAAGAATTTACTTTATTCCCAGTGGGACAATCACCGGGTCAACATCTTCAAGAATCACCATATTCCGGAGCCTCTCAGCTTGCCGGATCAATAACATCGGGGTGACTCTGAGGATAGGGGATTAACGGTACAAAACAGATTGATACGCCAGCCTGCACCACTTAATCCCACCTTTTCTCCTCACACAATACCCTGGTCGCTGGTTATTATTAAAACCTGGATCATCAGCATGATCTGGCAAAGAATTGGAAGATCCATAGTCCTTCATTGTGGTGTATCGCCGTCTGGCCGAACAATAACCGGGATTAACTGAAACTATAGAAAAGCCACAGCACAATGGCTTGACCGAAAATTTGGTTATGTCAGGGAACCGTTCCCTGGTTTTGTCGAGGGTCTAAATATAAATTTCTGTACGGATTCGTCGAAATTGGGCAAACATGGCAAAGGTCCTGGAGTACGTTTCACCTCTTCGACTCCATATCGGTCCCGTGAAGTTATAACCAGATCGATTTCTTGTCAGTCAATTTCTTGCAGGAAACCACTCAGAGAGATCACACCAGCGGTGGCCTTTAATTGCCCCAAATTAGTCAATTGAAAAAGAAAGACAGAAAAGGCAAGCAAAGATATCGACAGAGCTGTCAATACAGTTTTGTGAAGACTGTTTTATTACTGATGTGCTGTAGCACGCTGTAGGACCGTGCCCTACGCATGCGAAACTGAAAAGAACTTGTTCAATACATTTATTCTATGTCCAGATCTGTTCATTATATATCGATTTTTGAACGACTATTATGAATAAGCTTCGGAAACTATTATTCAATAATAATTGTTTTCTATTTTTCATATGTGCTTACGTCAGAAGCAAGTGAACATAAGGTGCTGTCGTTTTTTGTTTGTTTTGTTGTTGTTTTTCTCCAGAAATATGAACTGTTAAGTCTCTACAGCAAATTATAGCCTTATCATAATTGGGAAACTGTCTTATATTGTCCGTCTACTGACCACTACAATATTATAGTTACAAAGAATCGCTCCTGCCCCTATTCAAATCCAATTATTTACACACTTGTCTCCCTCGTCATGCTCGTCTTGCGATACATAAAACGACACTAAACAAAAGGGGAATGAAGGGCTGGTCACATTTGTCCGATGACGATAACAATTACGAGATTTTCAATTAAAGGTCGCCCTAATGGTGTATACGTGTGAGTATGTAAGCAGGGAAATGTTTAAGTTACATATCCCTGATGTAAGCATGGTGACTGTTAATAGTAGGGAAATTTTAGGGTGTACCTTTCAATTTTTTTTTCAGAAGTTTTTATTCTTTTCTCTCATAAAGAAAATTGCACATAATTTGTGACATTTCACACAATATTAGAAATAATCTTCAATACATATAACTGCTAACTGAAGTTTCACATTTCAAAACATTAATACGAATAAACCTTAACTTCATGTAAAATATATTTGCGAATAAAACTACACATTTCAAGAAGAATAAAATTCGTATATTTAAGTTACACATTTCATTACAGCAACAAACACATTAAACAATGAATTTACAATTGAAATATATTTTCACGTACAAATGGCAAATAAAGTTTTACATTTCGTATGAAAAAATAATCCAATTAGGTCCTATAACCAACTGGCAATTATTTTCTTTTTATTATTTATTTTCACGATTTTTTTTTTCATTTCCTTCAAAGAGAAACAAGAATTAAAATAAAAAATAAAGATGAAAGATAAGATAAGAAAAAAAGAGGATAGGAAGACATAAATATGAAAAATCACGTTATCGTTATCGTTATCGTTATCGGACAAATGTGACCAGCCTTTTTTTTTTTTTTTTTTTTTTTAATGTAGTTGTGTGTTTTTTTCGTTTTTGTTTGTGGTTGTTGTTGTTTTTTTCTTGGGGGGGGGGGTAAAATCACCTCCACTCCATTTTCCTTTTCTTTCTTCTTTTTTTTTTTTTCCTTTCTCTCTAGACAGAAGTTGAAGTATACATTATATACATAATTTTCCCTTGATTACTGTATTATTATGCCAATCCTTTATTATCACAAAGTATGACTTGTTAAAATTTGTTTGCAATTCTGTTGTGAGAAAATTTATCATAATTTTGTACATGAAATGTGAAACTTTATTACTTGCAGTTATGTTAATGTGAAGATTTATTTGTAATTATGTATTTATGGAATGTGAAAGTTTACGTGTAATTTCGTTTATGTCAAAAAATTATTTGTAATTTTGTATGAAATGTTAAACTTCATTTGTAATTTTGTTTGAGAGAAAGGAATAAAAAAAAAAAACTTGTAAAAACAAAAAAAAAAGCCCTGAAAGACTAACTGATATTAAGGAAAGAGGAGTACACAAGGGAAGAGAGGAAGAAAGAAGATATTCATTGCTTTCACCATGTGCATAGGCCCCTGTAATGTTCTTTTGAATTACACCCTAGGAAACTTTACTCCCTAAAAGAAAAATATACAAAAAAATGATACGTAAATTACATAATCATATTTTCTTATAATTTACAGTATAATCATTCCATCATCCACAATTCTGGTCTTGATTTCTCATACATTTTAAAGCAGTTTTGAATATTGTTATATTTGTATATTTCACAGTTTCATCTCTACCCTACCCATTCTCTCTCACTCACCCACCATGCTCACTCCCTCTCCTTTGCTTTCTTCCTCTTTACCTCTGTCTTCCCCTCTTTGCACCTTCATATCTACATCTATCCCAACTCTTTCTTCTCTCATCTTCTTTCTCTCTTTCCTTATGTATTTCTTTGTTTGTCCTTCTCTCATCTCCTTTTCTTTCTTTCTTTCCATCAATATTTTTTTTTCTCTTTTTCTCATTTTCTTTCCTATCTTTCCTCATGTATTTCTTTTTTTTCTTCCCCTGTCTTCTATTTTCCTTACTTTTTTCTTTCTGTCATTTTCTTCTTTTTTTTTTTTTACTTTCCTCATATATTTATTTTGCTCCCCCCCCCCCCCACCCGTTGTCTTCTTTTATGTTTCCTTACATATTCCCATGTTTTCTACCTCTAACCAGGTAGCTTTTCTATGCCACAATTTTCCCCAAAAAAATTGTATAAAAGAATTGTAGAAAAATTAAAATCCATCCTCAGAAATAGCTTGCATCCCTCGACTGAAAACTATTATAGTGATGCTATCCGGAAACAGGTTGAGATCATCACGTTGCCGCACAAATAGGCCTTTGTTCCAAGTTCTATTAGAATTATGAATAATAAAGGTGTAGTAGCTTACATGTAGAGAAATATATGAGTAATAGATATGACCAATTATTGAGTAATAGGATATAACAGAGAAAGAAAGAATAATGTAAATAAGCGATACTTATTAATTGAATTATCACTGTAAAATATAAATGTTTTACAACGGGTTTATTATAATGACTGAAGTCTGATTTAATAATTATCCCATTATACATTGTATTGTTCTTTTCTTCTTTTTTTTTTAAAGTAGAATTCTTATCAGTAGGCACAGAAACTTCTGCACAATAGAAATCATTTTCTCATTTTCTTTTTCGATTATATGATATTTATTATATAGTTCATTTTCATCAAATGAATTAGTATATTGGTTATTTTCCCGATACACCCCATTTCGTATAGTTATATAACGTTACCGATGCATCTATTTATTTTTATGTATATGTTTATGGACGGATATATGCATTTATGTATTTATGCTGATGTTTATACCCTTTACCATGTAAATACAACGAATTTCCATATTTGAATGGACAATAAATGAACCTAAACCTATATACCTATATACCTATACCGAAATATTACTCGGGTTATTACCCTAGTCGACCAGATAGCCAAGCCCTACCCTAGACGGTCTAGGGTAGATCCAGGGAGGTGGAAGAGAGAACCTAGCCTACCGTACCTAAGGCTACCCGAGAGTGTTTTACCATGGACGCTTTTCACACACAGGTCCCGTCTGGGGTATGGCCTGGGTGTTACCCCAGATGGGACCTCGGTGTGAAATGGGTATCATGCAGATACAGGGCTGGACACCAGAATACGAATATGGGGTAAAGTTAGCTCCCAAATATTTAGCTGCTTAGTTGTTGCCAGATAAGTATGAACATAGGGAAGACATCATTACGTAACAGTTTCATCGTAATGCAATTTGCAAAGTAGCATGACATAATTATTTCAACGATGTATACCTAATGAACAGATGAAATAACTTTTCAAATTGATAAGTACTTTGTAATCTTTCACTTGAGCTTATTCTGTTTGAGAAACAGATAATCAAATGATCTTTGGGGTCTACAGGCCCAATTGTGCATTTCTCGTGACTGAAAATTCATGAAAATCCACTACAATTCCAATAAGCATGATAAGTTGATTTGGAAATGAATGATCCATGATGAATTTTCCATGACCAGTCATATTCTCTCTCTCTCTCTCTCTCTCTCTCTCTCTCTCTATATATATATATATATACATCTCTCTCTCTTTCTCTCTCTCTCTCTCTCTCTCTCTCTCATACACACACACACACACTTTGTAATCTTTAACTTGAGCTTATTCTGTTTGAGAAACAGATAATCAAATGATCTTTGGGTCTACAGGCCCAATTGTGCATTTCTCGTGACTGAAAATTCATGAAAATCCACTACAATTCCAATAAGCATGATAAGTTGATTTGGAAATGAATGATCCATGATGAATTTTCCATGACCAGTCATATCTCTCTCCTCTCTCTCTCTCTATATATATATACATCTCTCTCTCTTTCTTTCTCTCTCTCTCTCTCTCTCTCTCTCTCTCTCATACACACACACACACACACACACACACACACACACAGAGGCATACCTTTCTCTGTCATTTCGTAATCCCATTGGAGATTGTTTAATACCCTGTACTATAACCTCTGTCGCTCAATGCATTGTATGTTCAGTTTTCATTTTCCGTGCGTCGGATTGAATTCGATCGGGGTTTTTTTCTTCTGTGTAGACAATGATCCAATCCCATGGGTATAACATCGTTACGACGTATATGTATACTTGCTTTGTATCTGTACAATTAAACAATCGATATGAAAGACCTCTGAGAGCAAGATTGTTCTTGACAGAATTATTGTGGGAGTCGTCGTCAGAGCCATCTTGACACAGAGTTTGGCCAACTTGGCTACAGTATAGGTAACAACATGGCGCATGTTGCTTTGTTGGGCAAGCATATAACAAAAGAATGAGGGCCATATTGTGTCCAATGATGATTCTGAGGCAAGGGATGTAACCCCCCCCCCCCACAAAAAAAAAAAAAAAAAAAAAAAAAGACACAGACACAGACACCCACACAAACACACAGTGTATATTAGCAAAAAAAAATGAAAAGGAAATAATTATTACCGACAGTTAAAAATGGTGTTTTAGAAGAAGTTCAGACTCACCTTGCCAAGTACAAAATCGCTGATTTTTGTGCGAAATCTTGATGATGACTGCCCCTCCAAGGCTGCCTCTAAAGAGCTGCTCCAATGTGTACGATGATGTAAACTTAAATATCACGCACCTTCCCCGCGTCTCTACAGTTCGTTATCAACGAGTCACTTCTGGACGTGGACTAGGCCTATACCCTTTTCACTTTCCGTGTTACGAGGTCGCCACACCATGCAATCATAGCACTCCCTCTCTCCCTGTTGATAAAATTAATTTGATTATGTTACAATGATTATCATACCAATACTTAATTACTTTTTTACGGGATTACGCCCTTTTTTGTAAACTGTTTGTGTTAGCGTAAGTGCTTCGTCACGGTCATTTACTCGCTAGCATGAATCACGTGACACAGCTGCGGACTTCTGAAATATCACGGAACAAGGGACCGTAATAATTCTGTGCAGTTTTTCCCTATAAAAGTGTCGCATAATTGCACTGTATCTTTTGATATCATATTTTTGTTCGACGCTCATACAGATACCCATTCAGATGTAGGCCTTTTTTAGCAAATGTACTGATTCTCTTTTTTTCAAATTTGTATTTATTTTCCATTGCTATGATATTATATTTCTTCTAAAATCGTTAAAATGAATATGCATGAAAGAAAGTAACAAACTTTTCGAAAGAGTTCAGAAATTGTCAATTTGTCTTCTTCTTTTTTTAATCTCTCATTTTTGTCTTCAAATGTCCAAGCAGTTACAGATATCATAACTGTAACGCTTGTTTTCTTTCATATTCTTGACGTCTAATGCATTATTAAGTGTTTACAGTATGGGTCTCGTAGACGCTAAAGGAATTCTGATCAGCTTAAGTCTGAATTACCAGGCTGTACAGGCTAAAAAATAGGATTGATGTAAAAACCCAAAATTGAAAAGTTGGTATTGATTATATATTCGATTAAGAGCAAAATATATATATATATATTTCCTACTATATAACACTCTAAGAACATAAAATAAGGTAATTCGACTGTATAGCTAGAAATATAAACGACAACTTATATTTCCATTCCCCTTATTAAAGATAAAGTTGAGTTCTGGTCATGCAAATATACTGCGAAAGAAACAGTTGTCTTAAAGCAATTAGGAAAGGTTGATCACAAGAAATGGTGTTAAGTACGAGGTTTTGGAATCATTAAATTGATGAGAAATTGACCTAATCTAACGGAAAAGTACATGCTCTACACTCAGGAATGGGTATATGGGACTGCACACAAATTTTGAACAAATGTTCGTCCCGAAAACTTCAGCTATTTCTCGTCATATTTCAAAAGAAAAGGGCATTTGAAGAGCAATCCTTTTCGGGGGACATTTCTTCTCTATGATGTTCTTCCAAAGTGACATGAAAAGAATGAGAAAACTCACAAATTCGTTTTCGCCTTTACCAGAACTCAACCTTCTCTTAAATTTCACTGCAATCAAAACAAAAATGTCATGTTTTATGAGCTGTTGTTCGTCCATTTGTTTTAATTCATATTCAGCAACCTCTACCAGGATGGTGAAACTTTCATAAAAAGATGGCGAATCGAAATCAAGAAACTCGAAAATACTCTCAAAATAACGTGAGGCAATATTTACGAACAGGGAATATCCATAAATAAAATGGTTAAAACAAAGGGAAGTGGTGGAGTCGTAAAAAGAGAAACAGAACTTGACAGACATGACAGATATGTGGGCAATCTTTTCATTTTTATAACATAGTCCTTGTCATTATTCACTTAATTTATCTACCATTCTTCTCTCTCTCTCTCTCTCTCACCCTCTCTCTCTCTTTCCCTCTCTCTCTCTCCTTTTATTTTTCTCTCTCTCTCATTCTCTCCCTCTCTCTTTCTCTATTGCTACTTCTTTCTCTTTCTCTATCATATATCTTTCTCTCGAACATCTCTCTCTTTCTCCCTCTCCCCTTTTCTTCTCTCTGTTTTCTCTGTTTATATATTATCTATCTTTTTTCGATCCCTGTCTATCTTCCTTATCTTCCCCCCTCTCTCTCTCTATTCCTCCTCTCGTTATCTCCCTCCCCTCTCTCTCTCTCTTTCCCCCTCTCTCTCTCTCTCTCTCTCTATCTCTCTCCCTCCCTTGCTCTCTATCTCGGCACATATGTTTCTATCAGAATCTTTACGATCCTGCCCCAAAATAGACTTGAGTTCTATGCTGTCCATAAAGCGAAGATTCAATTATTAATGGCGGGCTGCCCACTTTACATAAATCATGTCAACGATGATTATCGTGTGGGGGGAAAGTTACCCGGAGGAATTTTCCAAGACAAATGGCTTCGATGATTGTCCAAACAAGGGTGATATACGGTGACGCAACATTGCTTGTCATAACTAACATGAATTTCTTAATTTACTACAAACGTCAAGCAGTGAGAGACCATGAAATCGAACATCATCCAACCACACTTAAAACATGAAATACAGGATGCTTAGATAACAGAATATAAATCATCCTCTCATTTTCCAGTTCTCGCAATGCTGTCATTAAAAAGTGATGTATTGCTGAACGTATGTTGCCTCAGTTTATCAAACATATAAAATGGCAGTCTCAAAAGAAATAAAGTACATTATGGTTTTTTTATGATGTCAGTGTATAAGTATGGTATATCAAAATGGTTTGATTTATGTTGTTGTTAGTAATGTCACTTATTTTGTGAGGTTTCGGTGAGCATTGTTTAAAACAAAGCTAGGAGAACAAGATGTAGAAGTTTTTCACCATGCTGAAAAGAGGAATAACGGAGCTCGGCGTCAACATGAACAGCGGAGCGAGCAATTAAGTTATGGTGTAGCGCCATCTCGCGATTTTTCCAACTGCAGTATTGAGACAAAGATGATTGCTGACAAACCGCAGGGGAAACAAAGTTGAAGGAAGGTGTGATTAAAAGCAATAGAATACACAACATTATCATGCTTAAAATTACATAAAAGCAAGGGATTACAAAAAATAATTATTTGACAACAATTTGCCCAACCGTGTAGGGGTAATGATGTTGATGATCTAGGGTAATAATTTCTCTCTTTTTGGATTAGTGATTGATACTAGTTTTGATTATAATATACTACACGTGTTGAGAATCATGGTTGACTACATAATTACTCTCGTGTTTGGCTTTCTTTTGGCTTTTTTTTTTTTAAACAATGCCCAAAGTAAAAAATGAAAAAAAAAAGCAAAACGTCAATGTTATTGCTCCATTAGATTTGTAAATCTTTAGAAAACACGATAAAAACTACTTTCGAAAAATAAACTCAAGGGCAATTTCAAAGGCCTATTGTAGTGCCCATAGAAATCAGGTTCGGATTACGTAATATGCCATTGTAATGTTCGCACATTTCTAAAGGTGACATACAGGGCTATTGAAATTGCCTTCAGTTGATTTTTCGAAATTAGTTTTTATCGTGTTAGAAGTGGTTTTAATTGGACGAATCGTGGCTTCATTTCTAGCAGTGAAAGGCACATCAACACTATAACCCCAAAAAACAACAACAACAACAACAAAAAAAAAAAAAACAACAACAACAATAACTTTACTTCCAATGGTCACTTACTAGCATGCCGTATGCCACGGTTCCCATGGTTCTAATTCACGCAACGCTCCAGGGAAAACTTGCCATTCAGCACACTCGTGCACTCTATCAAAAACCACCGTAAAACCACGATAATAATACTTGTTCGCTAATCCTCTTAGAAGATTAACGTTAAGTGGACCACTCGAAAAACTTTAATCTCTGTAATTGACACGACTTTCTGATTGTTTCCTTTTTAAGGCGAAAGACAATGAAGTGGAGCGGATACTTTTCTGTGGAGGTCGTAATCCAATTGGTGTTATTTACAGAGGGAAGGTGTTGGACATTATTCTAATCCTGTCTGCTTTTCCAACGCAATAATTAATTTGAGAACTGCATGTCAGTCAGTTATATGCTCATCACCGTATTTGAAAACAGGGGTGTTTAATATTAGCATTTTGCACTGAAATCAGGTATGTTTGAAATGTTTTAAAATCAAAGCTGATGCAGTAAGTGTCAAAGTTACTGCTCTGCTGTTGATAAAATTGAGATTTTCCCTAAACCAGAACGACAATGGAGAATTTTTTAGGCCAAATCTTCAACTAAAAAAGGGCAATGCCATTCTGGTTATCTGAAAGTCACCAGTTTTCTCGTTTAACATGTTTAAATACGCTTTATTTCTTAGCTCTCTTTCTCTCTCTCTCTCTCTCTCTGTCTCTCCATCTAGCTATCATCTCTCACTTTCTCCCTCTCTCTCCATCGCTGTCTCTATTACATTTTTTTTCTTTATCTCCCCATTTTCTCCACCTTCCACCTATCACGCTCTCTCTCTCTCTCTCTCTCTCTCTCTCTCTCTCTCTGTGTCTCTAACACACATACACACTCACACACACTTTCACTCACTCTCCCTCTTTCTATCTCTCTCTTTCTTTCTCTGTGAATCATGTTTATTGTTTCCCATCACTATCCTTCCTTCCTCCTTGTTCTCAATCCGTCTACAAGAATATCAATTTCTTCAATCAGCCAAAAACTTCCATCACCCTTATCACAAGTGCCTAGCGGATTTCCGACCGTACGCTCAGTTTATCCATACTACCGACCATTATCATAGAGCATTCAGATCGTACACTATCACATCCACTTGCGGATTGAGGGGGGCACAACAATCCCTTGCCCCCACCTTTTAAAACCCAATAGGCATACCCCCAAAACACAACCCCCTTTCAAATGTTCAATCCCTAAGCCACTTGAAACTGAAATACCTTGTTGTTGTTTGTTTTTTTCTATAATTGTGCGCCCCCATTTTTTTTTTTACAAAAAATCCTGGATCCGCCCCTGCTCAAAACCATCAGTTCTGGCGCGGATTACCCGACGTCACCTTTGTTTATTCGGAGACTCTCCTTTCTCTCATCTACAAGAAACCCTAGCCCATGACAGAAACAACATTCAGATGTAAACTTAGACCGGTAACACGAAGAGAAGTACAACGGATGAGGGTGTCTTTTTTAAAAGAAGGGCAGAAAATCCCCCCAAAATAGAAAGTTGCGAGAAGATCGCATTGCTCATTTCGCCGTCACGAAGAATAATAATGGGAAATTTGAAGCCGCTGTAAGAATTCCTTCAACCCATCTGGCTTGGCGGAGTTGGGTTTGTGGGTAATCACTAAGAGACATCAGGAATATAAAACAGTAATATTAAAAGAAAAAAGAAAAAAAAAAGAAAGATGGACCAAATTCTATAGGCATGCCTGTACACCTAGTGATCTGTCCAAAAAACAGGTTTAGTGACCCTATCATCTTCTCAAACAACTGTCTCTCAAAGAGTTTTGATCTTCCCCCAACTGCTTCACTTCTCTGAGAGACATGGCAGAACTATACATAGCCTCCATATTATGAAGAGTTTCATTCCAAAAGGAGCTAAATCCACATTTAGCATTTTTGAGTAAATTATTATTTTTTTTTTATTTACCACTTTCCCTTGTCCACTGTTACTTTATTAAGATATATATGATATAGGGCTATTGTCTTAGATTAATTTCAATCATGTTTTTAAAAATCTAGCAGTTAATTCAATTTTTTATAGAAATTTTTATAATTTTAATTTTCATGGATTTAGATCCTTTTGGAATGAAACTTTAGTCAAATATCCATTTCTGCACATTTAAAGACATTTAACAATTAGAATTCAACAGGAAACACATTAATATTGATAGCAGAGTACATTTAACATCTTTTCTGATGTTTATTAATTGGGAATTAATTTTTTTTTTTTTTTTTTTTTTTAGAATTTCTTATCTTTTCTAAAGACAGGGATTTTTCGATGTTTCATTCCAAAAGGAGCTAAATCCAAAAATATATTAATAAAATATTAAAACTCAGTTAATTATGTCAAAAGTTTGCACTGATGATGTAGACTAGTAGCCGCAAGATGTGCTTCAAAATCTTATTACACAGCTTTAGGGAATGTGGTTAAATGAACAAATCCTAAATGACCATAGTGGATTTAACTCCTTTTGGAATGAAACCGTTTTGGATTTAGCTCCTTTTGGAATGAAACTTATATTTGTAACAACTTTTTTTAACTTTCCAAAAAATATTTTTAAATGCGATATGGTGCATTTGATTCCCGTATCTGAGATGCACATATTTATCTTTAAAAATCAATTTCGGTCAAAAATGGTTTAGCTCCTTTTGGAATCAAGCTCTTCATATGCAGACCTGTGCTGCCTTAAAAAAAAGATTATCCATTGGTCATAGACCAAAATAGTGTATTAGTATATTTAGAAACTTAGCTCATTCTCTGAAGAAGTAATGCGTTGTTTATTTTGAGAAATTCCTGCTAGGCTATGTTTGACATCTGTCATTTGTCATTTGAAACGGATGATCCGTTATGTAATTAATAATCCAGGAAATCCATTTATAATCTAGAGCAGGGTGATATTCATAACATACCTCGTAAGAAGTTCTCCAGCGGTACACGCAGTCGTCCGGAGGTGATTAAGTTGCCCTAGAATATTATATTAGTCAATGAATATTCGAAGGGCATACGAGTGTGCGTCTATTTCGTAGTATCAAATCGATTAACTTTTGGATGAACTTTGAAAATATCATTTTTTAAATCTTTTTTTTTTTTTTTATTCGTTTATTCATTTATCTTCTTATGGTCTCTTCAGTAAATGATCTACGAAAGTGTCCTGTATCACAGTGCAAATAAGATGTAAACAAAATACCAAACTGTTAAAATAAAATACAGTTGACAGAACATGAGAGAAAAAAAATGTACAATATCACTCAAGATACATGTATACTTACATGAAGTGAAAACACGTGACACGATTTCAGATCTATGAATTCGTTGTCGTATTTTCGCTCTCATTTTCCGCATGTAAAATCAAACAAGATATCACGTGAGCTCCTGGAATAGAAAATAAAGTTGTAGAAAATCGAAATCCTCTTTCTAAGCCTTGGATAAGTCCATCAAAAGATTCCGCCATAAGAATTTTGAAAATTAATTTGTAAATCAAAGATTACATGGAAATTAGAAATAAATCCACCGGACTAAAAAAAAAATCAATTAAAAAAAAATAAAATCTAACAAGGAATCGATTTAACAAAGATAAGTAAAATTGTATTTTTGTTTTATTCAGATAAGAATTCCAAGTAAACAACATTATAATGCTAATGATGAATATAAATATATAATTTTCAGTTGCAATGCTATAACTGAGAATAGCGCTTTACAGTGAATTATCATACCTGTCGTTGGAAATATCTTCAAAGGAAGCTACTTTATTTACTGAAGCAGAATATATTACTGATAAATATAGGTGTATAATGAATTAATGGTCCATTATATACGTCACATATATGATCATTAGCCGAGTCGACATAACAGGCTTAAAACCACCCCCCCCCCCCCCCCGGCCAATAATACTCTGAGATGTTAAAATAATAAAATTAATACTGTATTAAACCTGCCCCTGCCCCTGAGGCCGAGCTAACCAGTCAGATCAGACATGTCAGATGCCGGATATGGTATCGGGGCGTTTTCGAGACACCTGAGACTCATAAAGTCAAATAGGGTCCAGGTAATTATAGACAAATATGTAAGGAGAAATAGGAAAGTAAAGACAAGAAAAGGAGGACGGATTATAAGAGTAGAAAGAAAACGAAGAATATGGGGAATAGCATAAAATTTGATGAAATTCTATGATATTATGACCAGGATTTGGAGGTGAATAGGCAAGTTTGATTTGAGTAGAGGAGAGAGAGAGCTTGAGAATTAGGCTGAGCCACACAAAATTTAATGCGCAAAAATTATTGACCTAATAAATTCTCCGTTTTTGTTTATAGATGGCGCTATTGAAGGTTGTGCATTAGAGTTTGTTTATAGTCAGTAAAGGGACTCTATTGCGCATACCTTGTCCATATCTCGGAAATCGCACGAGTAAAGGTATATAAAGTTACATGCACTTAACTTTCTCCTTGAACATGTGAGAATAACAGAATAAAAAAGAAAGAGGTGAAAAGTAAAAATAAAAGTGATAAATAGAGCTACGTTTACATTAACAGTAAACCAAAATTAAACCACTCCATTAACAACTATAAAGAATTAGTTTTAGATTCCTTATAATAATAATGATAATAATAATTTACAATATTTATATAGCGCTTATCACAAAAATGTCTCTAAGCGCCGCTTAAAATTCACTTTGGATTGAGATTTCACTACACCCCCCCCCCCCCCCCCCCCCCCCCCCCCCCCCCCCCCCCCCCACAATGATAATAACAATTTTCTTACACACTTATCGAAAGACTCGATATGCCTACCGGCATCTCTGCTGAATCAAAACAATGACTGATATGATATATGATAACAGAGTATTAATATCCTTACACACTCTTTTCTCTCTCTCTCTCTCTCTCTCTCTCTCTCTCTCTCTCTCTCTCTCTCTCTCTCTCTCTCTCTCTCTCTCTCCCTCTCTCCCTGTCCCTCTTCTCTCTCTCTCTCTCTTTCTCCTTCTCCTCTTTCTTTGTTCTTCTCTCTCTTATTCACTTTCTCCCCCTATTTCTTTTGTCTTCTCTCGTTATCTCCTGTTTATATCGAATTTCCTGTATGTAAAACTATAAACATCTTTTAACTAGTGATACGTGATTCACTCGAGCTAAAATGAAAATGCATAACCATCATAGCGATCTTTGTAATGTCTGAAAAGAGAGCAGTATATATATTTTTTTTTCCTTTATGGGTACTTTCATGTTTAGAGTGTATACATGTAAATTTTAGCGAAAACTGTCGCCATTCCAGAATGCATTTATTCTTTTTTGTTTGTTTATTATCTATTTATTTATACATTAGTTTAGTTATAATTCTGTCTACATTATACCCGTACATAATTATGTGGTTTCCATGAGAGTACTCTCTGACCCCCCCCCCCCCCCTCCTTGCTTCACTCCGTTTCTCTCATCTGCTTTTTTTTTTTTTTTTTTTTTTTTTTTTTTTTGTCATTTGATTGGGAGCACTGTCCCCTATATCCCTCTGTAGCTACGCCACTGATCGATTGAGTTCTGAGTGCGAGTTACTGTGTTATAGTTTACAATGAAAAAAGGGGGCAAAGGTAACCACGTATGTGATCTGATCATTCGGAAATTAGAATAGATTTGTGAGGTTCCTCTCCATAAAATGTTTACAAACGTGTTACCGTTAGGAGACAGTGCATAGGCGGTTTGGCTTCTCGATGTAAACAGTATCAAGGGAAATGCCATATTAAGTCAGAACTTTCAAAAGGGTATTGTGTAAAATAATCCTCATCAAGGTTGATTTATTTATCAATTATCCCTAAGGGATTTCTAAAGAACAGGAATTTCTAACGCTGATTAATAAATCCTGTATATAAACAAATCTAACAAATCGCTATATGAATAGAGTAGCCCATTAGTATATGAGTACCTATATAATAACGCCACGTAAAACTGATTCTTTGTTTCTCGTCCAGATTTCTCGAAAATGAGTAGGGGGTTCCAGGTTATTTAACATTCGATATATTCCCATACATAAAAAATACCATAGGGTCAACTTCAACAAATTTTGTTAAGATCTAATTTTATTTGTACATGCACACCAGTGGCTCAAAACAAGGGGAATTGCATAATATCAATGATTTTTTATACCAGCAGGTTACTTCATTGTGTAGATATCCTCATATTCTTATTTATTTTGTTTCAGAACAATATCTTCAACAACGACCAAAAAAAAAAAAAAACAAAACAAAACCAAAAAAAAAAAAACAGAAGGAAGAGGGACGAGAAACTATAGGAATTAATTTTATTTTGCCGAATAAAGCAAGTTTGTGGCAAAATCACCCATTACTGAATGTATCTTAATGTATCTATCCTGTTCTTGGCATAACCAAGGGCATTGGAGAACGGTAAAGAATTTAAGCGCTAGGCATGATTATGAAGAAGTGAGTTGGCGAACACCGGCGCTATTATATAAGGCATCAGCATGGCTCTAGTTTCAGAAAGAAAAGCCCATAACAATGTTCCCCGCATACTTTATAACGTGATTCCCCCAAAGGAAACTAAGATTCAATCATAAACATCATTTGAATCAGTAGGCATATATTTACTCAAAGATATACTCATCTGCTATCCTATTGATTTCCATAATTTTAGGTATTTTTTCCTGATTCATGTTAAATTTGTTTCTGCCAAAGATTTGAATAAAATGGATGGTCAACCAAGGTGTGGTTGATAGAAGTATCCCCTATACATAATTTGTCCAAAACTTGGGAAAAGGCGATTTTGATATATCTTGTTTTCAAAATGAACAGTGTCCAGTCTTCCAAGCTATTATTTTAATGAGAAACCTATCAATTTATTTTAAAAAAACAACACATTATCAACCATGATACCATTATAATTCATTGCAGCAAGTTTACCCGGTTGTTTAGATATTGCGGAATATGGCATTCCTTTTCTTTCTTTTCTTTTTTTTTTTCTCACACTGTATAATGCTAGACCAAAAATACCATTTTTACCTTTTACATCAAAATTAACTGCCCCAAAACCTTTTAAATGATTACAATTGTACACTTAAAAAGGGCCGTTTAAGAATTAGGTGGGCTCAGTGAATTGTTCATTAGTTTGAATGGGATACGCTCTTCTGTATAATCCCTACAGGGCCATTAAATCTATTAGCCCATAAGAATTTGAAAACTTTTTTGCAGCTAATGGAGTGGGTGAAATAGGTGCAGTCATGGCTCACCTCACCCGCAATGATGGATAATGATTATTGCGAGGTATTAACGACATAATCTGTATCAATAAAGCTGTAATTTAGAGACAAGTGATGCCAAATCGCATTTTAACTTCCCTAAAATGTAAATTTCGTAAGCTTTAAAGAGGACTTCATCCATTATTGAAAGTTGGATCTGAATTGAGGCATTAAATCAAGGACATAAACAATTTGAGATACGTTGGAGAAATGATTACTCCTTGAAGTTTTGATCATCAATATCACTTATGTTACCTGTATCAAATCTCGCATTTGGCAGTTCGTCCATGATTTTGGCGTTATACAAATGGTACAATCTCTGCATGATCAGATAATGGCTAAGTTTTAGGGAACGGAATTATTTTCTTATTATATTAGGGTAACATATTTCCTTATTCTCCTCCCTTGAAAATAAATCTGTTAAAAATATAAACTGAAGAAAAAAAGACTTAAGTTTATATTAAGCCTACTAAAAAATATCTCTCTGCAATTGGCCACATTCCAAATGGGGGACTGACCAAAATCGTTAGTGATTGTGACTTTCAAAAATTCATACGTTTTTATTCTATGACCGATTTTTCAAAAGAAAAATCACTGCTTCAGCTAAGTGATATTCTTTTCTTTTACACAGGACAAATTAATACCAGCAATATAAACATGAAGTTGAGTTCTAGTTATGCCATTGCATCGTGAAATAACTTGTCTTGAAGCAATTGGAATCAATTCAAAGTTATAAGAAATTGACTGAATTTTGCTGAAAGTCACATGAACAGCACACAGAAATTTGCATGTGGGAGTACACACACATATGTGGCATGGAACTTTGGTCCAAACTCTTAGCTATTATTGTCAGATTTTGAATATGAGAGCATAACATTTTGTAGAGAAATCCCTTGTAAGGAGCATTCTATGATATGATATCCTTCAAAACTGACGTTAGATGAATTCGAAAGCTCACAATTTCGGTTTCAACTATTAAAACTTTCTCTTTAAATCATGGACGTTCAGTTAGTATATTCAGGTTTAAATGGAGCGGAACAGCATTCGATGGGGACACGACAAAGATACTTTGCCCAATTTACTTTACAGATTCAGCTACTTAAAGGATTAACTGATCGATTTTTTTTTTCAGTCTTTAGTCAAGGGAGACGGGTATACTAAAATAAAGAGAGGCCCAAAGTCATCGCAACCTACTTATTAATTTTCTTAAAACGAATCAATTTTAATTAATTGAATTAATTAATTTTAATTAATCAAATTAATCAATTATAATTAATTAACCTCTGCACACCAATAATTTTTATAGATTCAGAAAACTTATTTTTAGTGACTGGATTGTTCAATACAATCTGTATGTAGGGAGACGGGGTACGGGGGCCTGATATAGTCACTTCAATGTAATATATCCGTACAAGTCACTGACGCGGTCCTTACGTCAGCAAGTGACGCCTCTTGTGGGCCGGACATTAGAAGTGAATCAATTTTTATGATATTAATTCGGGTTTACCCATGCACACCAATATAATGTAGAGATCACTCAATTAAGTAATTAATGGCTGACTTATTGATTTCAACAACCTACGCAAACACGACAAACGGCAGGTGTTTCAAACGAAGGCCTATAAAATAGTCATGCACTGCGGCACAATGCGTCAGCTTATGCATCATAAATCAATTTCAAATGATTACTGTATGCTTCGCCATGCACATCAATACATACATGTACAGAGCACTCATTTGAGTCATTAAATTACTACTTTTAACAATCTATAACAAAGGCAGGGGTATAAAGTAAGGCCTACGATACCGCCCTACTTTGACAAAAGGAACCAACTCTGACACTGCACAAATTTCATATTTTTCTCGTTAAAATACACAGAAAATTTTCCAAACATATAAGTTCGGCTTAGAATCTAAAATATGGGTAAGCCTTCCTGAGTAAATGCTCACTGTACCCTTATTGTCTAAACTTATTCTGTTTCCAGGTGTTTTTCCTTTAATCTTTGGCAAAATTTCAGATGTAAATTGCTTCCTTTTGTCAGAGTAGGACAGAATAGTCACTTCAGCTTATGTATCAACATTAGTGTATATAGTGCATCAATTTCGATTGATTAATCAATATTTCACCATGCTCATGAATGACAGGCGACCATCCAATCAAGCCATTAAAAGATCGGCCTAAATTGATTTCCTAGTTACTGGAATTAACAATATACAGTCCCTGGGCAGATCCAGGATTTTGTAAAAGAAAGGGGACACAATGTTCCGAAAATTTTCGGACAAGCGAAAAAAGAAAGAAAAGGGTTATTAGCCTTTTGTGATGTGCTATTATACCTGAAATCAATGTCAAGAAAAAAGGTCATGGGGCGGGGGGGGGGGGGGGGGGGGTTACTAAAGTATGCCACTTGTGTTTCATAAAGGGAAGGGGTATGGGACGGTTGTGCCCCCTCTAAATCCAATCCGCTAGTGATATACCAGAAGCTTACAATTATCAACGCTATACACTATTCGCTAATTTTAAGTAAACCAATTTCAATTGATTAATTAATGTCAAGACGTTTTATGCCTATCATTATTTGTTTTGTTTTGTTTTGTTTTTTTAAGTATTCTTTTATTCATTTCTTTTCAGTGAACTCAACAGTCTATACAAAAATAAAAATATTACAATCATGAATAAAGTATGAACACAAACTTTTACAATTTACAAGTAAATATACACGTATATGGAAAAAATGTATACATTCATGCATGGTAGAACAATGAATTTACACATACATGTATATTTGTAATTCACTTAAAATCTCAGCTTACTTAAAATCAAACAGATATACAACTGAAAATATACCTTAAATATAACTGTTCCTTTTATATGTTTTTTTTTTCACTGAAAGAAATTCATGTAAAGATAAATATGAGGTACGAAACGGAAGATGGTACTGCAGCCCCCCCCCCCCCTTCCCGGGGATTTTGAAATTATGAATATAATTTGAAATTATGAATAAAAAAGGCTCCTTCCACTGGCGTAGACTGACTTGTTGAAAGAAAAGGGAGGGGCAACAAAATATATAACATCGTTATTCTCAAAAAATGGGGCCGATATAACAGCGTGTTTATCTTTTTCGAAGTCTTGTTGTGACAGTGAATTTAACGTTGTGTCTGTTGATTCAACGATACACTAAATAAAGCTTTACTCGATAACGTTCTACTAGCAGTTATTTTAATGGTTCATTCACGCTGCTATATGGGCCTTGGAAAATGAGGGGATGGCAGGGCAGGTTTGCATAAATCAAAAGGGCCCTTTTCCACTGGCGTAGACTGACTTGTTGAAAAGGGGTGACACAGACGGGGTGGGGTGGGGGGTTCTTCACCCTTAGTACGGTATGGACGTCATTAGTTTGTTTTAGCGGATGAACAAGGGGGCCATGGCCCTCCCCCCCCCCCCCCCGTGTCTACGCATGTGGCCCTTCAAGAGATGAAAAGTGTCGATCTCGTGATAAGCAAAATCGCCTCCAGAAGTATGTGTTTTATTTTGCACAGTCCCGATTTCTTTGAGTGTATCTCCCACCCCCTCTAAATTCTCTAAATTCAAATTCATTTCCTGTATACTATCCGGTTTCCTTACATGGCGGGCATAATTCCAATGGCATTGCCATTTTGTAAATGTTCCCTGATGTACTATCGATCTTCTTTCTTCTTTTTTCTTTCAAGAAAATGTCCCGTTATGCCACAACATCTAACATTACCTTGAACGCTATACAAGATCATTCAATGACGAAGACAAAGCAAGGTACTAAATGCTTTTGTTCTCTTCGACTGATCCTTTTTACCTTTAAAATCATTTGAAAATCGAAGTACTACATAAAGAAAAATAAACCTTGGGTATGGCCTTCATAATCGACTGATCAAGTGGATCATGGGTATTTAAAAGTGTAACATCTGCAATTCTCGACCCTTCAAACTTGATACTATAATGATTTGCGTTCCTTATTTTAGCAGCAAAAGTTCCTTTGGAATCTTTATTAAAGGTTACTTTAGCAATAATTATTGATTTTTTCTATTAAATATAATGATGGTGATCGTGACAAGCAAATCTATCACATCAAGGATCACAGAGGGTTTGTTTAAACTTAAAAGATCCATATCCATCATAACAAAATAGATTTCAATATTTTCAACAATCGCCAAACGCTCAGATGGTCGGAGTGACTCGGAGTGGGGGTCATTCAATGAATAAAAATCAACCTGTTTTGATCATTGCGGCTACTATTAATAGATCAGTTTAATAGGAATCCTTTGAATCCACCTTTGGGTGGTTGTGCACATAGAAACCTCAAATCTGTCATCAGACAGCCCAACAGAGAAGAAATAAAACCCTGCAATCCGTGATGCCAAACAATGATCATGATCGACCGCCAAAACTCCGTGTTCCCATACAAGCTATGTAGGGAGGTAAAGATAATAGGGTAGAAGTATCAGATTCGTGAAAATACAGACGTATCCATGCTCTATATTACGTTTACAGGTGGATGCAATGATTGGTGCAGATTTGGATTCTGTTGATATTCTATTGGTCGGCCCGACAAACTTGATTCATTGCTCAGCTCAGGCATTTATTTATCATCAAAACCGTTCGGTGATCAGAATCTTTTGTGACTTTTGTTAAATTCTGTGAGAATTTTTATTTTAGTCAGTAATACCATAATTTAAGAAATCATTTTGGAATACTATATCTTAACAAATTTAGTTACGTGTACCCTTATGTGCGCATTATTTAGTTGCCAACGATCACGTTGCAACATATTTTTATTTTACAGAGAAAAGCTGGTTAGGGAAGTTTGCTCACATTCAGTGTAATGCAATGGCATTTTGTCACATCATAGGCCTAATAAATAGAATTTATCGTCTCATCAAACACATAAAGTTCTTCCTGAGATTACTTCCCGTAATAAGTCTGCCCAGGGGCACAAAGACATGTACCACCCCCCCCCCCCGTACCCCCGGTCGATTAAATGGTTAACAATTAGTAAAACAGGGAAACAATGAAAAAAATGCAAGTAGATGATGATACGATGTCCCTCTCATATCTTCCACTCCAGGTCGCTTTGCTCCCTCGCAATCCATCTGCGCCCCCCCCCCCAACCGACGACATGTGCCCCCTTAGTGACCGTACCAAAGCTACACCAATAATAACACAATCACTCAGCAATGTTTCCCACTTGCATTGGCAGTGCCTAATTGGCATGATTGGAATGGAATAATGGACTTCGCCCAGTGGTTTATTCTGCAGAGGCTACACTATCATTCTAAATTTGTCATGTTAATTACAAAATTCCATCTCATATTCCATGGCAACAGGGAAATAATGACGTTGGATATATGTTTGATATGGTTCAATCCACCATTAATCTTTCCTGCCGATGATATAATAAGCAGTTCCTCATAACCACGCTGACAACAGCTCTCGCAATTTCTGACTTCACTATGTGTATTTAACTTATTAACGTTTATGTATTTCGAAACCTTTTTATTCCGCACTCTTGTATTTCTAGCTCATAATAAATACATATTGTATAAATATATTCCTGTATAAACGGTTATGAAATTCGAATGTCAGCTGTGTAATGGGTTTTGTTTAATCATTTGCTCTTGAGTTCATATATCATTGAGTTGAACGGCCTTCCTCCTGAAGCTACATGTATGTGCTACGTGCTTTGATAGTGTTATGCCATTTGAAACAATCCTTTTGTAAACATAATCAATCATATTGAATAAGCTTAACACAGATAACATGAAATATAATATGATAGCGATGGATATAATGGCATGGGTCTGAAAAGAGAGCAAAAGAATAATGTTTTATAATCTATGTGTATAAAACTGTTTCGAAAATATTATAAAGATCTAAAGGATATCTAAGTCGTTCTGCTTTCTGAAAACAGTTCTCATTGTAATCTATAATAAAAAATCTGAATGTTTTAAAGTAATCATCAGGTATGGTATTGACGGAAAATAAAATCTCACGGAATCGAACATAACCGAATGTTCAAGACACCAAATAAATGATAATTGCCATAGAATTTGGTAGAAAAATGTATATAATATCAATGATAGGTGAGTAATAAGCACATGAAGACAGGCTAATGGAACTAGTAGTCCCGACCTACCATTTAAAAATCCGGTATCTACATTTGTACAGTAATGTCCACATATGAAATGTGAGTTGTGCCTTGAATGGGATTCGAGTAATTGTTCGTTACATTTTATCGTAATGGTTCAAACAACATACCTACATATGCTCCGTGAGAAATATATCCAATTCAATTTCAGCCAGTTTATTTTTAAATAGAATTCCATCACCAGAAATCAAAATTATAGTTAAAAGGCGACAAACATTATTAGTTACAATAGCTTAGTGACACATACAATATTCCACAATATTCAAAATTTTTTAGTGGAAATGCAAGTGGTTGAATTGTGATGGAATTTGTTCTCAAAATACTTTAAACTATGCAAAGCCTTACATCTTGATGCAATAGAATTGCAATAGTGCTATCCATGTATCTATCTTTTAGATTACCATTTATCACTCTCAATATTTGTTGTTAGTAGTTTATAATGTTACCTAATTGTTATGTATTTTGCATCTTCATGTAGAATGATGTTTGTTAAACTGCAGGGCGCCTTTGTAAAGCAGTTTTATAAAACTGAACAGGCCAACCCTGCAGTATAAAATAAATAAAACAAAATAAATAAATAATAAATAAATAAAAAAATATTTTTAATGTTTTCGTAGACCTTGCGGATACAGAAGTACGATGAAAAGCGGCCCAGAGCAACCGATCAAGAACACTAAAATGCAATTAAAGCATTATTTCTCTCGGGGTCGTGAATTCTGGACACATGTGCGATGCCCTTCCAGTAAAGAAGCACCTTACATCTTCAAGTCCTATCTACAAGTAAAATGTGTATTTGTTGGCCTTGTTCAAATGTTTGACTTCTTCAAATAACAACACTGCCCCTCAATTCTGTGATTGATGTCGCTTTCTAAATATATATCCGCCTTGGCCAACGCACTTACGGAAAAATAGTACCAGCAGATACCTAAAAAAAAAGCTCTTTTGGAGCAATGCATGTCTTTTACTCCTGTTGGTTGGTGTCATATTATGGGACTAAATAATACACAGTGAGTGTAACTTCTGTCCATGTTTTGGGGGTTAACTTTTTTTTTTCAACTTTCCTGTTTTAGGGGGGTGATGTGTAAGGTGGTCATCATGGTCATATTCCCGATCGGAAATCTGTCCTTGGAACCGTGATTTAAAACGGAAAGCTTACACCGCTAAAGATTATGACGCATTTGACCTACAGAAAGCGAGCAAATCAAAAGGCCAGGTCACCAAAAAGGTGTTTATACTTTATGACTGTCTCTGCAACGACAACAACTAGTGACCACCCTACTCTCACTGAATGCGAAAACTTAATCCAGTGTCAGTGATTCTCGTATTAAATTCATCTCGTATTGATAATAAGAAGAGACTCTCCTAAAGTTGATCATGTAATCAGGTAATTTTCATTAATCATACATAGCTTGACAGGGTCGTCAAAATAAAGGTTGAAATTTTCGACCTTGCTCTATATTGCTCGAATATTGAATGCAACAAGTTTGAAGTGGTCACAAGAGTCTGCGTCAACCAGTGGTAAACAATAAGGGCTGAGGTCGATTTGTCCGAAACTCTAGAAGAAAAAATCCTTCGTAGATGAACCCCCCCCCCCCCCTCCATGACGCCAGTGCCTGCTCATTGGCTAAACACACGTTAAGCCATTGGCCTAGTCGTAAAACCACAATCAAACCTCTCCTTCTAGACCCCCCCCCCCTTCCCCCTTCCCTTCATCAGTATGTGATATTTAGAAGATATATCACTAATTTCAAAAGAGAAATAAACCCAAATTGAGCTTTATGTGCTAATTTACGCATTATCACAAACAATAATTGATGTCTTTTTAATAATGGTAATCTTGAGCTATACGGCAATGTCGGCAAATGAATTATCATACAAACAAGCGAAATTTACACTGAATGCTGAAGCAATAAACGATATCTGCCAGACGGCTCTGTTGGAAAATGCAAAATAACTGTGTAATGAGCAAATAATTATAAGGAAGTCGAGCTAATATTCCCTGCCTACGAAATATAACAGACGGTGTCATCTGCCTGCATACTTATTGTATGTGGGAAATTGAGCTGTGCTTCTCGGTCCATCTGATTTCGATCACGCTTTCGTTAGTACGTTGGTCTAAACAACCCATTAACTTCATGACGAATAATTTAGAATAGCTTGAACATGTTTTAAGTTTGTCCCTCGGTTAGGACGTTAAATAAAGGCCCCGTGTAGAGGAGATTCACCTCCTTTGCACGTTAAAGGAGAAGGAAACTCTGGGGAAGCATCCATTTTGATGAAAAGAGAGGATAGAGAGAAGCAATTTTTAAAAAGATCCATCAAAATCGGTTACGAAATGAGAAACTTATGAAAGTTTGAAAAGTCTCAATTTACTTTCTATGGCGATCCTCAAATTGGCAATGTTGCTTCAAAGTGACAGGTTTGGTAGTTAACTCTCCATATGTTTTGTACACAAAATTTCATATTTTCCCCATTATCTTTCAAGGTGCGGCTTGTCACCTTCTTAGCTTAATATATATCATGGGAAAATGTATTTGACACAACATATGTTGAGTTCACAAAAAGACAAGCAGCATCTTTAGAGATAATGGAGAAAATATGAAATTTTGTGTACAAAACATATGGAGAGTTGTACTACTAAACCTGCCATTTTTGAAGCAACATTGCTAATTTGAGGATCGTCATAGAAAGTAAATTGAGACTTTTCAAACTTTCATAACTTTTTCATTTTGTAACCGATTTTGATGGAATTTTTAAAAATTGCTTCTCTCTATCCTCTCTTTTCATTAAAATGGATATTTCCCCAGGGTTTCATTCTCCTTTAAGAACCCACTGCACTATTCGTAGAAGAGTAGGGGAAACCCCGGTGTAGTGGCGCGAGTGCACCTGCACATCCCAGTCAGTTATATCGGGAGGGGAGACCCGAGGGTTACAGTGATTCAGTTCGCTTTTCCCCTCCCCGGCACAGGTGACGCTAAATCATTAATGAAAAAAATGATAACGATGATAATAATAATAATATTAATAATGATAATAATAATAATAATAATAATAATAATAATAATAATAATAATAAAATAATAATAATAATAATAATAATAATAATAATAATAAAATAATAATAACAATAATAATAATAATCATAATAATAATCATAATAATAATAATAATAATAATAATAATAATAATATAATAATATAATAATAATTAATCATAATAATAATCATATAATAATAATAATAATAATAATAATAATAATGATAATAATAATAATAATAATAATAATAATGATGATGATAATAAAGCGAAGTTGAGTTATGGAAAGGTAAATTATAATTTGTGAGCTTTCTCTTTCAATTTTTGTTATGTCAGTGCGGAAGAGGAACATATAGTAGAAATGTCCCCTGAAAAAAAGATTGCTCTTCAAATTCCCTGATACTCGAAATATGACGAAAAATATAGCTGAGAAGTTTGCAACGAACTTCCATGCCACATGAGTGTGTAGTCCCATATAAGCATTTCTGCTTGCAGTACATGTGACTTTTGGCAAGATTGAGTCAATTTCTCATCATTTCTGATGATTCCAAAACCTCACTACACAATCAGCCTTTCCACGTTGCTTCCAGACAGCTGGCTCTTTCACAATGTAATCGCATCACCAGAAATCAACTTTTGTCTATAAGCCACTTTCTCTCAATGATGCGATTCCATTAATACACTGCTAGAACTCAAGATTAACTTTGAATGCTTTATTTCCAACACAAAATGATATAGCACAAAATCAATTAACCCACTGCCTACGGGAACCCGTTAGACCCTGTATTAAAGATATGGGAATGAGAGAATTCAGTAGTCAACGGGTTAAAAACAAAATAAAAATTGACTGTCAGTTTTCACAAATTCATTGTGTCTTCAAGGAAATTGCAGCTCGTTTTGGGTCGCTTCAGCTACCCACGTTTACCCGGCAAATTGGGGTAGAATAAGGTACACGAAAAATAATGCAATCTTCCCTTTCAGCACATTCGCTTTGATTTCTTTAGAATTCCATCAGATTGATCGGAACATTTCTAATAGATTTAGGCCCAATTTAACCTCTGGGGAATAAATCGCTCAAAAGATACTGAGTAGTCCATCTGGAGAGACTTAACTCTTTGATACGGGTATTATGGAGAGGCACAACCGGAAAACCTACATAATGCAGATCAATATTCAGACTGTAAGAAGCATGGTTTTCCAAGACGCGTTGCCAGAAGCAGAACTGTACGAATTGCATTAGAATGTAGAATGCAGTCTGGAGGAGATGACGAAAAAAACAAACAGACTTGATATGAATTTATGATGTCTCATTTATATACATGTAGCTTCCGGCATGCAGGCATCCGCCGTCAGTTAAAGGTATTGTTAAATATGTTGGCCGAGAAACAAATCAGTAACAAGGTAAGAAGGATAGCAATGTCACATAAAGAAAAAAAAAAGCAATTCACAGATGAAAGTTTTATCAAGAGTATAGGAATACGCTAGACATGATGAGCATCGACTACGTTTTCAAGAAGGCGTAGAAACCAATGGAAGAGCAAAAGGAGAATTTTATCATTATTATATACAGTAACGCGTTTATCATTCAGAATAGTTCTTGGTATTGTCTCATGATTGTAAGGCTAAATCAGCGATGTAGCTATGTAAAATATTTCAACTATTTTTGCCTTTTAATTGAGGGGGGGGCATCGGGACACGTGCCCCCCCCCCCTCAATTAAAAGGCAAAAATAGTTGAAATGTGCAAGGAAGAGGACACTCTCTTGCCCCTCCGGAATTCTTGTCCTAGTCTAAGACATTAAAAATCAAGACCGGTACCCCAATGATGCAAGTGCCTCTTCAATGGCTGGACAAACTCTACGCACTGGCCATGCTGGCGGGCATGTTAGGGAAGATCCATGCACAGCTAGCTGTGTCCATTCGTCTTATAAGTTTGACAGTGAATGACTGATAACTACCAGTAATTTTAGCAACGTGATAGTCTTCTCTTTCGCATGAAATGGTGTTTTCTTCATGAAAAGCAAATAATGTGCAGCCGAAATGTAGTTCAGAAACTGCACTCTAAGTAGGCTATAACGCAGGCCTACATTGCAGCGAGTAAAAACTCAGCGCATGGGTTAAGTGAAGTTATTCTCTCATGTCTGTCCCGTACGTTACCATGGTTACCGATCGCAACTATGATGTACCCGATGATACTGTATAGCTGGGATCAGACCAAATATCGAGGGAAATTCAATGGTTATTATTCTTTATTCCAACATACTTGAAAACGTATATGTGACACGGACATACAAAATCAATTGAACTTGCACACCTATATGAAAGGGTACCAATCACCAAAAATAATTTTGCTCTGTATGTTAGAGGTTTCATGTCGCATTCAAAATATGGGCTTCAAATATTAATTCTGTAAAGAGATATTGGAATTTCAATTACACTTTCTATAAACGTAAAAGCGACTCGTGAGTAGACTACTCCACGCACCCGTACGCGCTCGCCAAGATAAAGGCTCGCCCGGAACCAAACTCGGAGTTCGGTTCCGCTCGAGCATTTTCATGTTATCCTTTATTTCCTTCATACTCATTAACTATTGACCTATAGAATACCAGACAAATTTCTTTGAGGTTGATTTTATACTTTCTAGCTGTACACAAATTATTTTTTCAGGTGATTGGTACACTTTAAATACTGCGTTTTCCTACTTAAAACTGTATCATAACCAACGCTAGCTTCTATTTTTATAAACGATGCATGAAAGATAAGTAGGCTAGACATAAACACTGCATGTAATGCATGATTGTCTGATAAGAACACGTCCCTTTGTTCGTTACTCACAGGATAAAGGATGCCGGAAAAAGATGCTGCAGTTGAGCAATAGAGCCTGCCTTTATTTCAACAATGTACTTCATTTCGAGCCTTGACGTCAGTTATTACCTTCTTTTCATCTAAAGACAGTAATTGTGGCAATTAAGATTGCTCGTTGTTATTCAAAGGCATCCCCAACGTCCTTTACCCCCAAAACAACAATCATGTAATATCAATGCAATATTTCAAGAAATTAGAAATTAGACTGTATGCGAACGTTATACACTGTGAGCGTGTGCGCTAAATGGCAGTTTACCGATACTGCACTACATCAACAATAAACTAGTTATATCTGAAATATTTCATCGACTAGCGGGAAAATGTAAAAACGCAGAGGGATTATGAACTATGAAAGTAGAATGTGACTTAAGATTAAACGGATTGTCCTTCATCTACTTGTCATGAGGCAGACAAATGTTTTTAAATGCTTTTGGATCTGTCTTTTTTTTTAAGGGAGCGGTATAAACAGTAAAAAAAAAAACAACACTAAATCAAAATCTAATGATAAACTTTGTATACTTGTTTGAAGAAAAAGAGACCATTGATTGTGTGCTTGCATTTCACAACAACCTTTTTTTTTTAATGCATTTGACTGCTTAATGCATTAGGCACATAACTGAGACGCACATCAACAACTGAAAACATGTACTTTTCTCCCTTCTGTTGCTTTTTTTTCTCCGGTGGTGAAGCTTTGTTACAGATATATCCACAAATACCGTTTCTTTGAGCTCGTGAATGATTTGCATCATTCTGTAAGTCGTAATTCAAGAGGAGTTCTGGCTTATAGGGTATTCACGCTAAACATACATACATGTATTGTATCATCTCTCTTGTCTTTATATTACGGTCTATTTATGTAGTATATACATAAGAATTAAATCATCAAAATCATATTTCTTTTCTCTCACTTGACTCAATTTTGCTGAAAGTTGCATCCACTGAACATGGAAAAGCATATAGGACTACAAATACATGTGGCATGAATGTTTGGTCCCAATGTCTATTTTTCCAACTTTTTTCTCATAATTTCGAAAATGAGGGTATTTGACGAGAAGTTCTTTTCATGGGACACGTCTTCAATGATATTCTTCCAAATTAACATAAAAAAGAATGATAATGCTCAAAATTATTGTTCACTTTAACCAGAACTCATCCTTCCCTTTGACCCTGCTAGTCATAAAACATCTCTTTAATACTGGACTGTAAAAAGCACAGCAAAACAAAACTATTTTTCTCTTGAGATGGGTGTAATTGTAAAGGCATGAGCAAACGGGTACAGTTAGGCTGGGGCTATTAAACCCTAACCCTAACCCTAAACTTATGTCTTGCCCGAATGTGATCATGCAAGTTTCTGAATTTACCGAGCGAGCAAAGTGAGTGATAGTATATGAAGCCCTTTTATGTTGATAGACTCTAAATGTGAAACTTAAACTGAATTCACAATTTTAATACAGTAGTAGCCTATGGCAAATTACAAAGAAAGACCCTCAGCTATGCCAGCTGCACGAATATGAGGAGACGTTGCCCGAGTATTGATAGTTTTCAACTGCTTGGGGGCGACAGCCCCTTGCCCCCCCCCCCCCTCCTTATGCCCCTGGTGGTAATTAGTAGGTAATAATAGAATTTACGAGGATTTGCCAAGGTAAGGTATACTAAAGCACTTCCATATGATCACATAGAAGACCTTGCATAAACGTTACGCAGGCGAATAAACTCGGGAACTTCCGCAGTACCGTGTCTCACCATACTCAAGGAGCATGCATGAGGTATTATTTATGGGTGGTAAATATCGCGAGTACGTAGAACTAAAAGTTTGCTTGACAATTTCCCGATGGCAATTCATAAATTCAATTAGAAATGTTTCCATACAATTTCACAGAAAGCTTTATTTTTTGCACGCGCCCTGAGAGACAAATCAATAATGAGTGATCCATACTGACATTTACTTCGCTTCAATAAATGTCATTTAGCAGCTGTCATCATTGTCATAGCCAAGTCAAACGGCATCAGCCCTGCTCAGGGGCGGACTGGCCATGGGGAGTTTGCGGAGTTTTCCCCACGGGCCGGTCAACGACAAAAAGGGCCGGTCGCTTCGGAAATTCTCCCTCCCCCGCTTGAATTTTAGTACCAGTCCGCCCCTGGTCATACTTATACAGCGTGGGCATTTCCTAGGCCTATACATTTATAGTTATTTAAAAATAAAGTTGAGTTCTGGTCATGCGATTACAGTGCGAAAGAAGTTGTTCCAAAGCAATTGGGAATGGTCTACCATGTCTACATAAGAATTGGTGTATACTGTGAGGTTTTGGAATCATCTAAAGGACAAGAAAGTGACCCAATTTCGCAGAAAAGCACATGTACTGCACACAGAACATGGGTATAATGGGATTGCACTCACAGGTGGCATGAATGTTCGGTCCGAACACTTAAGCTATTTATCTTCATATTTCGAATATGAGGGCATACGAAGAGCAATCCTTTTCAGAGGACAGCTCTACTATGATGTTCTTCCAAACTGACATAAAAGGAATGAGAAAGCTCACAAATTATTTTTCAGCTTTCCGAGAACTCAACCTTCTCTTTAACGAAATGAAGAAGCATGACAAACAAGTTAAAAATTTACATAATATGATTTTTATAAGAGCGCGATTAACATAAAAGATGTTCGTTACAAGCGTTCTACATGTACTATATGGACATGATGGAAGGAGCTACAGTAATTCGAATAAACGATGCCTTTGGATGATTTACAGCTCCATAAATGTGTAAGGACGGATCATCTTGGATTGGAGGTTGTTCGGCCACTTGGAGGCGGCAAGAGCTAAGGTGAGCTCGATTACCAGGAACCGGTATAACATAGACATAGGCGTATCCCCAAAGGGCACAGGGGTCCCCTGTTCATCTGCTAGAAAAATAATAATCCACGGAACTTATGGTTCGAGAAATTAACCCCACCCCTATACATGTAACTATGTGACTCGATGTGTCACCCCACCCCCCCCCCCTCCCCAGTTCAACAAGTATGGTTACGCCAGTGACCATAGAGACCTCTTCCACCATGTCTGTGAAATTATGGACCTAATAAAAACTAATAGTTATGGACCTACTCAAAACCGATCGCTTATCCACAAAATATTGGCCATTAATATACCTCAGTTGCACCGTCAAACCGACTCAACACCGACTCTAAACCGATCGATTCTTAGCTGCCCATTCGGCATGTTCGGGGTAATTTAATTAATGTTCGATCTGTTATCAGTGTCCTTCGTGTGACTGGGGCGTATCACGTTATTGCATATTATTCTTCTGGTCGGGCTATTGATGTCTAATGTGGGTCTCATAACTCGGTGTGACTGGGTTTATGTAAGTCAGACTACAGTATAGGCCCTAGAATATAATGCTATAATGACTTGGTTCCCGTAAGAAGGCCTATTATGCAACATTAAGCAATTCATATCAAAGGGAAGAGGCACCATGGAATCTGAGTAATTCAGAACCCTCAAATCGCCGGGCATAAAATCGTCTACAGGGGCGTTGTCTACTGGTTAATTTCAAGGGTAACTGTCCGAGGTGCTAATGGTAGTAGTTCAGGTGAGTTATTTCATCTGTGTCCGTGGGGGGGGGGGGGGGGTAGCTATCTCAGAATCGATGCACATTTCATTTTCTTCTGTTCGCAGGTTGATGAATCGAGTTGCACATATTTTTTGAAAATATTGTTATACGAGCGTGTATGCTTTTAGACCTATATCTGTAAATTAATTCAAACCGATTAATCAGCACTTAAAGATAATACTGAGTAGTTGTCATAGAATGTCACTGTGAAAGAAACTGTTTAAAAGTTATTTCTGATTGATTACATAGTGAACTGGAACAATCGTATATTGCAAATTTATTTGGATCATCAGAATCACAAATTCAAAGCACAAAACACAGGTATGGGCCTTCATGAACATGTACATGTATATCAGAACTAGCCCATATAGTTAAAAACCTCCTCTGGTCATAATTATTAGAAATATGAGAGTACTTTAAGAGAAATCCTTTACATCATCGGATATTGCACATAATTATTTTCCACCTGTGAATCAAAAGAACAAGAAAACTCACAAATTATATCATGCCTAACTAAACATAGAATTCAAAATCGAATAAATGCACTGAATACATGTGCAACAAAAACCTCATTATGTTTTTCACTATAGAAAGTCTCCTGATTTTTTTTTTTTTTTTTTGAAACCCTGAAACGACTGGAGCGTTATTACTTGGGATTATAAACACAATATACGAATATTTGGTTTTGTTGTACTTTTTGCTATGTGACGTCCTTCAGATAGACGTCAGATATAGAGCGGTTTCTTTTCAAGTCATGTATGTTTACAGCACTCAACTTCCCGATTACAGGGGATTTTTTTTGGTGAAATTCAAAAGAAAACACGCTGATTTGGGTGGTGAGTTTACTCCCCCCCCCCCCCACCTCTCTCTCTCTCTCTCTCTCTATCTATCTATCTAACTATCTCTAGCCATCTATATCTCTTTCCCCTTGGCGGTATCTCTGTCGTCTACATGCGTGTCTGTCTGTATCTGTTCCCTTTCTCTCTCTCTCTCTCTCTCTCTCTCTCTCTCTCTCTCTCTCTCTCTCTTTTCTTCTATCTCTTTCACCCTAGTTTGCAGGCACAAACCCTGGTCAGTCGTAAAAAGAGTGTCTGCACTGTAAGACTACCACAGGCCATGTACTATAGCTGCTCCTGACAAGACCATGTTGTTGTTGTTGTTGTTGTTGTTGTGGATTGGTTTTAACGGCGCATGTCATTCAATTGTGAATATTTACGCCAATAAACAATATAATTTCTTGTTGCTTTATATAATTTATGCTAGGCTACGCTGCGTTATTTTTGGCGATTTTAATTTTGGGGAGACATTTTGACAGGCTATCGGCACAAACCGTTGCCCGTTTTTTTATGTATTATCTGGCCAGCCCGGTTCGGTACATCAGGTACAGAAGGTAGCTGAATTAGGCTTCTCTCAAGACACAATGATTTCCCGATAAAGTGTCAAATTAGGGTATGTGCTTGCAGACTACCTTCACCCCGCGACCGTCTCTTACCATGCTTACTGAATCTGTCTGTTTGTATGTCCGTGTATAGGAATGTCTGTCTGTCTCTAGCTATCTCTCTCTTTGCATGTATAATTATATCTCTTCATCTGCCTCTTCTCATAATACACCTGATCATAACATGCCATCGTTCTAATGACACAGCCACGAGATCACATTACGTAAGGCACACATCTTACCTGCGTTATCTCCACTTTAGCCCATGGTGATCAGAATAAGAAAGATAATATCCAGACTCGATTACTAACACCTCCTGTTCTTTTCCTCGCGCAAACGGAAATTCCAGTTACTACAACGTTACAAGATTGATCTCACAATCACAAAACTGGTATAGATTAACAGCTAGTTTAGGCAAAGCGTTTTGAGTACACGACGACCTGTTGCTCATGATACTGAGCCGACAAAAATTTGTTCCTGTTGATAAATGTTTTTGTAATAGTTATTCCCTTTTTTGCGTAGTATTCAAGATCATGATATCAATCTTTAAAAAAAAATCACACAATTCAACGATCAAACTAACAGCGTAGGCCAATACAAAGCGTTTGGAGTAGACGACGCGACCTGTTGCTTGTGAAGCTGAGCCGCCGGACAACGAATTTGCTCTTGAAACTGATGTCTTTTGTCATTCTCTTTCCATTGGCGTATAGTACTCAAGTTCAAGTCGCCCCACTTTCACTTTCACTGTGCTCTACTTCCTGATGATAAATCGACATAAACATGCCCGTTACTTTCCAGCACGATTGCATTTCACTTATAAGACTGTGAGTCAATTGACCTTGTGATATGCAATTTCAACAACTGACTACGTTACAAATAAACAGATGATTAGTTACTAGCAAATCATCTCTATCAGGCTATTCTTGCGAGAGGTTAAACGCACTATCGCAGAAAAGAAAATCAGGATTAGATCACCGTAAAAACCCAGATTGTGCTTGACCGAGCGCGTAGGCTTCTTAACTTCGAAGTTCACAAAATGAAAAAAGCTTACGATTAATCCCACCATAATTAAAGCACTACAGAGCTCCGTGACGCACTAAAAAGCTTCCAAAAGACCAACATCGTACAACTTGCTGGATCGAGCGCGTAAGCTTCTTATTACTTCAACGTTCACAATATGAAGAGATCGAGTTAAGAATTCGATGATGCCTAAAAATGCTTCCAACTTGACAACTTATACAAAGAAAATCCCATGGATTCAGTACAAATGATGAATTCCACTTTGCAAGGAAATCAGTAGTACAGGCCCTATTCTTGAGACCGAACAAGCGAAGCGTGAACAGTGTGCTATAATCCACAAAGGTGATTATGGACTGAAAATCGATCTACCATCTTGTGTCGGCAATTGGAGGCGATCAGTGACAGGCTGACAGCTGACCCAAAGGATGACAACCCTATAAAACCGGCCGCAAAATAATAGTAATGTCAATGACTATTGTCACATGATTGTGTATGCCGAGTAGCGATACAAAGAACCACAAAGAAACGTATCAATAATAATGTTGGTGCGTGCGAGACCGTGTCACTGTGAAATAATAGATGCTGCCTTTTGACTGAGCGCTGATGTTCTTCTTTTGAGTTCGGTAGCAGAGCGAAGTGCATAGTCTGTGGTTCAGACGTTCACTGCCTGCCAAACATGGAGTAGCAAGGATTTGAAAGATCTGACATTCTGCTAGTAATGACCTTATAATAACCTGGAATACTGGAAATTTGTTTTCAAAACCACACGTTGACAACATTCCCGTTATTCCTACCAATAGTTATTTAAAATAGAAGAGTCGCATAGCGTCTAGCTTCCTTAATTTGGTAAGGTGCACAAAACTTTCCGTTAACTTTCCACACAAAGGACTTGAAAAGTCATTTGTGTTTAGCTGATAAATAGCAAAATTATAGTAAAATTTCAAGCTGCTGCGAAAACTTTCTGTTTCCATCCGAGGAATAACTGAGAAATTAAAAATACACCCTGGCCAGAGTACACAATATCCAGGTGCGACAGACATGTGTCTTACCAAAAGACAGCTGTGGATGCCTGCATGGATGTGTACACAACTCCATGTGATTGCAATGTGGTGCACACTGGCGCAGACAGGTTCACACGAAGGGAGCTTGATTAATTTTTTGGAGTTCCTTTCAGACCTTACTTTTTGGCACATGTAATTATCCTCTGATAAAAACTGACCAATTTGAGTACATACTGAATAAGTTTCATTCCTTTTCGCTTCCACGTTTCTATTTCTTCATTTCAAATTCCATAACAAAATTGAATAATGAAATCATGAAATGAGAATGAAAAATTGATTTCACGGTGAAATGATGCTTGTTTATTCATTTTATTCATATAATTATGGTATTTTACATCACTGGATTAAACCTAACCACGCTTGAATCCAAATTAAACTGAATACAGATCTATTATAATAATACCCGTCAATGTCTATAACCCAGACGGCTTTGAGAATTATCTACCTTAGAAGTTTGAGCAATGGATCGGTCAATATTGCATAACATTCTTACGTTATTTCGAAAAAGCTCCCTAGATGATTAGTTGGATAGATGTCAACTCATAGAATATAACAGTCCTACTTCTGACATTACAGCGTCTCACCTATGCAACGAGGCAAGAGTGTACTACTTTTGGAACGAGTAAAAACAGGAGAATGTTACCCAGGAGAAAGCATGTATAGTATAACTTGAAGGAATTACTCGTTATCTTTGAAGTGGTTATCCCAGCCATTAGTAATAGATGTAGTTGGGTAAAGCCCAGTGGGATTTTTTTTTTCTTTTTTTTTTAAGAAATGAAAATGGGGAATCATTAATACTTGGTTATTTTGCACCCATGTTGATCTAAATCAAAAACTGAGTATATGTTTTTTAAAATATTTTCAATTTTCTTTTTTTTTTTCTTCGTTATTTTGTTTGGTTTTTTTTTTTTTTTTTTTTTTTTGGGGGGGGGGGGAGGGACTTCGGCTTTGAGTCCGCAGTAAAGTATATAAACAACAAAACAAAACAAGACAATAATCAGGTAGTGCCATAAGTTATTTTTCAATGCTTTAAAAACAGATGGCTCATAATGCTAGTCAGAATTCGAACTGGTGCGCAATTTCAGCGTTTGCCTAGACACTTTTTTTTTTTTATAACACACATGCACACGCTGGTATCAATATGCCTACAGCACTTCATTTATTTGATATATGATAAAAGAGCAATGTAGATAAAATGCCTTGCTCAAGGGCATAAATGCCGTGACGGGGATCGAACGCCCGATCCTCGCATCTCCAGTCAAGCGCCTTAAACCACTGGACCACGGCACCTCCACACAAGTAGATCGATAATGATATGGTCACAACTGATCGTGCGTGTTTTTGCAAGTGCGTGTCCGCAGCTGTGGGCCAACTTCTGCGATTCGGACGTCCTTCATTTGTCATGGTCACAACCGGTCATGCACCTCTCTGTATCTCCACTTGGGCGTCTTGCAACCTCCTCATAAACATTCTCCCTCTAACCTGCAAGAACTATTGAGACGAACAGACAGCCCTCGTATATGGTGCCGTGCAATCGACGTGCAACCGACGCGCGACATTTCATTGCTCCGTATGGAGCCATGGGGTTTGTGAGACCTCCGCAAAGAGCCCGTGCGATGCTCTCAAGAAGCACGTGCAGGAAGTACGATGGCTGCGCGTGTCACGTGAGTTCATCAGAACACGTAGCATAGATTGCGTGTCTTGCATGCTTCACGTGATACGAAAAAAACGTGCAGACTCGGGCGTGAGCCCACAAGGATTTTCTGCGAAATCCGTCGCAGACCACACGTAAGGAGGTGCACGACTGGTTGTGACCAACCTTTAAGTGATTAAAAAACTTAAGTAAACTACATGTAATTATAGCTACCGTTAGAGAGATATCGTCAATCCATAAATGGAGACATTCGAATTAAATGACTGAACAATTGCACCTAACCTTATTATGAAGAACTAGGTGCAAAGGAGATATTCTCACAAAAAAAAAGGGAGCAGGGCCCTCTTGTCTAAACAGTTGAGTTTAATCGCAACTCAAAAAATTAATCGCAAGTCCCAAATACGCGATCCTGATTGGTTGACGATCAAGTTGCGTTTAATTTTTTTACTTTATGTAAGAGGGCCCAGATTTTAAGGTGTAAAATCTTTAGCAAAGTGTCAAACTGCTCTTCACTAGTATGCCATTTTTGCCTTTTTGTCAAGCATGCAGGATATCAGTATACTCTTCGTGTTCAGACCGTTTTTAAAGGACATTTTGATATGGAAAATGAGCATCAGCTCTTTAATTTCCGACATTTTTGCCAAAATTATTTCAGCAAGCAGTAGACAATCTCATTTACATAATCCTGATAGTTTTGTTTTGTTCACTTACCCAGAAACTTATT